>JXSR01S012720.1:71047-88570 GCA_000969725.1 Ophiothrix spiculata
TTATTATTCTGAGAAGTGGTGCATACTGCATTGTGTAAAGAGCAAGGAACATTTAGCATTACATTCTCCATAGATGCAAGTGACGCATAGAACGCCTCTCCTTGACTGCTAGTTTAATGCCCCATTACATAAACAAGCACATCATCATATTCTTTACTATCAAATACAAGCACATCATCAAGTTCTTCACTATCAAATGTATCCAAACATTTGGCTGGATAGAGCTCGATTTTCATGATCTGGGAAGCTACCATTCTTGTCTTTCAATAAGGTCTCTTGTTCCACTCCTAATTCTATTAGAGCAATGAGCAACCCAGGGAGCAATCCTTTTTGTTTTCCTATTAAAATATGTTGAAAATCTATAGTAAAAATATTGAATAATTTTTAGGCATCAGGAGTACAATATTGTCTATATTGAAAAATGTTTTTTTTTTTCATACTAAGAATGCTACTTATGAGACCCTTCCTGTAGGTGGACAGATTTAATGTCAGTCTCAATCATGAACACTTCTTATTCCTTGCGTCAATCCTAATCTTTGGCACTTCACATTGCCCCGGGTGTCGGAGATACAAGATTTGAAAATCATGGCCATGAATAAAGAGGAAAGAAGGATGTGTTAAGACAGGCCTCTGTGATGCATTTCACCGTAAACAAAATGGACAGATATTAGGGATGTGAATGTATGGGCTGGCCATAGCTGACTTGCTTTATTTGTGTTCAGAGATAATGTGCAAGCGTGTGCTTGACACTAATAATCATCTTACATCCAAAGTGTTCTTCACCTTCAATTACTGAGGTACCATATTATTTGATTAAAATTGGTTCCCCTTTCTAAATTGAGTGCCTGTACTTCAGGGCTCACTTATCATAGGTATTTTTCACAAACCAATCGCCTTTTTAAGGTACTTAAAATCCAAATTGAACATTTTAACTTTGGCTAGAATTTCAGCCTTCTGTTGACAGAAACTCAAAATTTAATGGTGTCATGGAAATATTCAATCGCATATGAAAAACATGATTGACTTCCTTTCAAGTTGAACAAAAATTGACACTCAAATAAAATCAATGACGTAAGTTGCAACTATGTGAAATATTTTGCCTAACTATTAACAGTACAGGGGCATAACGACATCCAATTCCAAAATTGTATTTATAAAATGTGCTAAATACTAATATAGATTCCTATAAAGCATAAATTTTGTAGTAGATTTTATGACAAGCATTTATTTTCAAATAATAGAACTTTGGAAGCACAAATCAGGAAGTGTTTTGCAAAAAATGAAATGCAACTGATGCATGAGAGATTAACGAGACAAACTTTGTACATAAATATTTACTTATTCAGTATATGCCTTACCCCACCCCACCCCCCAAAAAAGGGGGGAATGACTAAAAATAAAGTCTACTATCATGCCAAATGTGATTCTCTATACTGTGATAGCCAAAATATAAACCATGAATACAAATTAACTTAATTAAGTATGGTGTATGATTAATTTAATTGACCGCCAATATTATTTGAGTAGGATGTTATCTCATCCCAATAAGCAGCTCATCACTCAATCACTTGGCCGTAGCTGAGATTTCAAACCAGGTTCTTGCAAGTCCATACAAGATGACATCTTCTGGGGAATAAAGTATCTCTAAACAACCCTCCTATCTCAGAAATCTTTTGTGTCTTTTTCACTGTCAAATCTTGGAATTCACACAGGACAAGACCTCCCCCCCCCAAAAAAAAAGGATCAATAATTTATTCAGGCTGTATTCAGTTTTGTGTGCCTACCTAAAAGCCTTATTAAAAATTAAAAATTATAGACATATTTGTTGAATGTTGTTTCAAATTGTAACAAATCAAAATAGATACTATGCAGTAACCTTTTAAACTGATGTTTAACAAATTTCTACTGCTTGTCAATGCCAGGGCAAGTAGTGCACACACAAAGAGCTTCACTTTTCTATTTATAGCTACCGTCGCTGTTAATAACGTCATACATCAGACAACTATTCCATCTTATACCTAACTCTTGAGTGATGCATCAATTAGTCAAGACTTAGCAAATCATCTCGAAAAACTATCATTCAATTATAAAATGGAAATGATGCAAGCTTCAGATCATTTTATCAAGCAATAATATCCCTTACGAAATATAATGCTTATGATAAATATGAGGGTCTAGCTGTATGTGTGGATTCCGAATTGGACCGAGGCATCTAAATGCAGTATGAGTCATAACTTGCTTGTAGATAGAGGTAGTCAGCGTACGTAAGAGTAGACAATAACAACCGATGATAACAGCTCAGGGAAAACAGCGTAAACATGTTTAATTTTGCGAGCAAATTATATATGCACATCTTGAAAATAGAGCAAATTTGGCTTGGTTGTTTCAAGTTTCACTCTATGCAATGCAAATTATACCATACTCGAAAAGGTTAAGTCCAACGGTTTTCAGACTTGAAAAATATGAAAAACAATATAAAATTCATGGAAATTTAATTTGGAGATTCATAGCATAATGTATTAGCAGGTCACAACAGAAATCTAATCATTACATGTGGGGATTTATTCCCGACAAGCCAGTCCAAGACGAGCGGCGCCACGGTCAATTGCGACCTGTGATTGTCGTCAAATAACAACACTTTATTTCAACACATCTCTAAAATAGGAATAACATTGAAAATAGAGTTCATCCAAGCTTTAAAACTTGTTTTGTCAAGAAGACATGCATGTGACGCATAAACTAAAAGAATGCAGGAGTTTACTAGCCAGAAATCAGCAACACAGGCTTTTAAATATCCGCAAGCTTTGCATTTTCTTAGGCTTTCTCAGATGGTTACAAACCCACTACATGTAAGTGCTCTCTCATCTAGCGCTGATATACCTGAGCACTGTAATCTGTTCAGATGGGCTGTATAGATCTTACATAAAACTGGAATTGAAGAGACCACAGTACTAAAGTGGGTTTGAGCTTCCTAAAAATTGTTTGTATCCTACCTTAAAAACTAACGAAGTAAAATATATAAATATTTTTGGAATGGAAATTTCACAAGGAATCTAATAATCGCAAATATAATGCTCTGAATAGAATCCTTGTGAAATTTCCAAAAATATATATTCTTAATCTTATAATTTTAATTTATTGGTTTTCAAGTAATGATAAAAACTTCTTTTTTTTTTATTACGAAGCCCTGGCCTCCAATTTACAGGGAAAAGCACAAAGAGCATCATAAACTGCACCGACTGTAGCCAGGATCGGCATTTTATGGTTGACCCTGGGGTGCGGAACGACCTCTAATTGGTAAAAATAAGCTGATTTTGCAGGTTTGGGCATCAAATCCCGGGTGCGCATGCTCACACCGCACACCCCTGGCTATGCGCATGTGTACTGTATTTTGTAGTATTTTAGTTGAAGAGTTAGGCATAAAGTTCATTCTGTCAGAATCATATATGTTGCTGATTGTCTCCTATGTAAGGATTATTATTTCAATTTTTTTTACAAGATGTTCTCATATTCATTTTTTCTTCCTTTACAGGGAATATCACACCCTCTCCCAGGCTGATTCTTTCCGGAGGGGAACGTGGGGTTAGAGCACGGGACTCACGATACAGAGGTTTGGGGTTCAAGCTCCGGTTGCGGCACTGCTGGTCAGACCATGTCTCCTTGTTTCTGTGGGCAAGAAATTTTACTCTAATTGCTCCGTGGTTTGGAAGTCACATAAAGCCGTTGGGCCCCCTTTAGATACGAATGCTCTTTCTTGGGGCGCTGCATACAGTGTATCCTGGTGAATCAATGAATCTATTGCCTTCAATGGTGACACAATGACCAATAGATCATTTAACAATGCAATATTTTTGTCTACAGGGCCTGGTCAGAGTGTTGAGTCGGCCACTATCAAGATCATGGTTTACAGGAACAGTGCATCTCATTTTCAAATGATTTTCATGTTGCAATTACTTGCCGCATTTGGCTTGCTATACATGTAGGCCCTATATTGTAATCTAAATTATTTGAAATAAATTTGGGCCTAATGGCATATTGATATGATTAAAAAAACCTACCTCTGGGCTGAAAATGCACTTGTAAGGAGAAAATAAATTTATGAGTGTGTGCAGAGAGCTTTGTATACAATATTATTCAACCAGTATGCTACCATGGAGACATATCAGGCTGAATAGAATGTGATGAAAAATTAATAAAAACATGAAAATACAAAACAATTAGCTCGCAACATTACCAAGGTCACCCCAACAGACAATGGCTTACATGTATGACTCCATATGACTCATGACATCATTACAACTTCAACATTATACTTTGATCATCACTAAATAGGCAGGAATTATGATTTTCTTCATCTGCAAGTACAGTAGGCCTAAACTTAAACCACTTACACACCCGCCGTAGACACTGACGTGTGTCACACGAACCACATGCATCATGCGCTGCGTCTTATGTAGTTGTGCTGTGTTCAGCTACGCTCATGCGTATAAATTCACGATATGAAAAGGCTCGCCTATTTGGTGTTGATCAAAGTATAGCAGGTCTGTTCTACATAAGGTTTATTTTAACTTGGGTCATTTTTGCATGAGTAACACCAGAATCGTAAACTTCAAGATGAAAATTTGTTTCAGCAAGTAGTCAGTACAAATCACTACTAAGCCCTTTTCCTAATAAAACACTATCCCTATCTTCAGTTAAGCAATAAAAATGTTTTCTTGCTTGCAGAGAGCTGACCTTTTATTTCTGAATATTTCTGAAAAGGTTTTTCTTTTCAAATGTTTGCAATTTTGGAAATCTACATTGTATTAAAAAGTGCATGCTTCAGCTCTGCACACAGCTATTTATTATAATCTTTCTTAAAGTGCTGCAATTGGTGATTTTAATATTTTTCAATATAAAACAATTAAAAAATATTATTAAATTTGACAAAACATATTGATGTCAATATTAAAACAGATTTGATCAAATATTATTGCAAAGTCTCTAAACTAAACAATCTGCTCATTCTTCTATTCTTCAACAAGATATAATACGCAATATAGTAATTTTTGCCTAGGGGTAACAAGAGATAGCGTTGTTAAGACCTGCTTTCCTTAGCTATATCTGACGTCATTATTGCTTTCTATTTTGAGTAAACTAAATGTATGCTGACCTGGTATATAACCTAATCAAAGTGCTACCTGCATAATAAAGAGATTATTATTTTGAAGAGAATTTCCAAATCAAGCTTGTATTCTTTGAAAAAAAAAATAGAATTAAAAATGATTTGATATCATCAACATACATATTTTTAAACAAGCCAATCTGCTGGCAAATACATATTGTATCTATAAATGTAAATAAGATGAATATTGACCATAGATTTAGAGGGGATATACAAGGCACGCTGCTATTTTTATTCCGGCATTGAGACAAAATTGGGGGTATTCGGGTTTTTGCCGATAGCTTGCTGATGATGCATCGCACCTTGTCATAATGCGCAAATATTGAAACACACACACTAGGGTACTTAACACACACGTTTTGCGTGCAGGTTGGAGTATCATTCCCGTTAAGTATTATTTGCGCAGCTTGTCTCTACGCGTAACCAAGTCTCGGTACTCTGAGTTGATTTTGGCGGGAACCAAGTAGACCCGAATACCCCCAATTTGAGCTACACGGTCTGGTATACAAAGTCTGGTATCTCGCCTGTAAATCTATGATATTGACAGACTTTTGTTGGGGGTATGGTTAATATTATTTCCCTCAGTGATCTCAAAGCAGTTAATAATATTTTTACACATCAGGCCATGGATTTTCTGGTCTGGATCTGGCTTAGGAAACCTAGTTGAGAACTCCTAGCCCCTTATGAATTAGTACAAATGTACCACCTTCAATCTTGCATGAGGTGGGGGTAAAGATTCTGAGGTGCCAGTAGCAGTAGGTCATTAAAAATCAACTGGAATTTTCAAGAACCATTTTTTGATGAAGACTTACAAAAGATTTTTTTTTCTTTCAGAGGATACTGCATTGTGTTCAACAAGAACACAAACTTCGCGAATGGTGCACTCGAGTAGGTACACGTAACAAAATATGTAAAGCGGCAGTAGGCACAGGAAAAAACATTACCCGGTCACAGTCAATCTATAGGGCATAGAGTTAATCCATGCTCCATTTTAATCAGATGACTGGAATCTACATTTTGTACACGTAACACCCGCATAATTACGAAAACCTACTAATTTATCTGAAGGGTCCGTTTCTTAAATTTTTTTCTTCTAAATTTCTTCAATTATTTGAATTTTATCTTCTATTACTTCAATTATTTGAATTGCAGCTATATACATGTACACATTAAGGGTGAAACAAGAATCGTTGGCAGGACTCAACTGTTACAACATTGATTTTAATATGCACAAAAGTTTAAAGGATGATGTCAATCATTGTTGAAATTTGTTTCCAAGGAATCAAGCTCCTTTTCTTTGTACGTTTGATCAAGGTTAATACTTAAGTGCATATCTGACAATATATTGAGCTAATTAATTGTAACTACAATCAGGGAAGAAAGTCTTGGCACAATTATCTGTGAATGTCATTGATTTTGCACGCTTTCCCCGTCCCCCACTCAATGTTGATCCGTACACAAGGATCATCTTTACATCCAACATTGAAACAGGGGTGAGGAAGGGGATGGTCAAAAGAGAAGAGTTCTGCTCATCCTTCATTACAAGTATAACATTGCTAGATTCCAGAATTCAATCTTGATAAACTCAGACATACGGAAGGAAATAAAAGCCTGGGAGAACAGGAGAAGGCAAGCTAGGCTAGGCAGATTGAGAAACATGACTGACAATTATTCAACAAATTACCCTAGTAGGCAAATAAATTATATTTTCAATTGGTAAAATTGTCAACGAGATATGATTCATTCACAAAATTTGAAAAATGAGTATTTGCTGCACCTGACTTAAAGGGGCAATTCATGATCCACTCTTCACCCTCAAGGTCACCTCTATAAAATTAAGTTTTTTAGCTTATATTTAATAAGAATTGTCAACTGGTATACATGTATGTTACGATCCCCAAACCATTCTTTCATATGTGCTTGCATTTTTGAGAAAAGTGAGAAAATGTGTCATTTTCTAATTATTGTTGGGGCCCCGACAGTAATTACAACACAGTAGCCTATGGGGATTGTCAAAATGCTGAAAAGCTTGAAACTTGGAAACGAATGGTCGGAATCAAGTGAAATTTTCAGCATATATTTAAAATGTACTCTTCTTCTTATTTAGCTAGAAAACAGGTGAGGTTTTTGTCACATCAAAATCATGAATTGCACCTTTAAACCCTAATAGCAATTAGTAGACATATGTGACCCACTGTAGCAAAATATCTTTACTAACATACAGTACATCTTCATTATATACATTAGGAGTTACGGATAAAGACTGTTCATTTTTAAAAAACGCCAAGCACCCTCACAGAAAGAGTAAGCTGTGAGGGTGATTAATTTGTGCGTTTTCAAGGAAACAGAAAAATATAGGAAATCTATTAGGGTAAGAATTTGCAAAATGTTGTAATCTAAAAGCAATTTACGACAAAAAATAGAATATATCTTTTGGTACAAACCACTTTGAGATCATGCTCTGTACACAGTAGCATCAAGCTACCAATCAGTCAGCCAGTCAGGCCTATGGGAATGGATACTTAACACTGACTGCTTAAAACTAAATATCAGCTTCACCTCAGCTGAATACAAAAATAACATAACGTGAAAGTCTTGTGACATTAGGATGACGATATTTCTTCAGAATTCACTAAGAGTAAGAATTTTACATGGCCACTTGATATAGTCATGATTGATGCAGGCTGAAATTTTCACAAGGAAATTGAATTTGCTGTTGACAATAGAGAAATCTACTCAAGAATTTCTTTGGTCTTACATGTAGATGTTTATGATCTACATAACATGTATTTGAAAGGCCTGTAGTATAGAATAACATGCAGTACTAGTTTTGCTATAGATAAAAGCTGCAAGCAAGTACTGTTAACGGGGATATTTTTAATGGCAACAAGCACGACCTTTTTGCGCATGTTAAATTAGCGTTTTTAAGCTTCATTACATAGACCTACAAATAAAATGAATACATTCACAGGGGTTATATTCACAGTTGATGATTCGCGAATTTGGCGAAAATCAAACCCTCGCAAAAATAACCCTGTTTACAGTAAATCGTGATCTCCTAAAATTTTATTAAATGCCTGCGTAAGGCTAATGAAACTCGATTCCCGGTTTCCCGTAACATTTTTTTCTGATCATAATGAGGTAACATTTTCATTATTCATTATTCATTACTTCCCATTTTCCATATATCACAAAAAAACCATTATTTTCTGTGCGGTCATTTCAGAATACAAAATGCTAAAGTGGACACTAGGTATTGATTTGAAGTTGTCCCCATGGAAATTGAAGATAATGATTTTAATGCACCTCAAACAATGTTTTCATTGAACTGAAAATGAGAAAAAGACAATTTTTAGCAAATAATGAATTTTTTCTTGAATCTGGTTCACAAACGCGGGGGTATTTTCATAACGCGGGCGGGTGACGGGAAACCGGGAATTGAGTTTCATTAGCCTAATAAACATTTTTGACCTCGACTGTTTTAAACATTAAATTTCTGAGATCTATAAATTAAGATATGCTAAATGGGTGAAATTTATTTTAGAATTCAAGTTAGATCAATCAAAAAGGTGCTCGATTACGGCGAAGAAGGTCCAGAGTTCGAACCCTGATGGTGCCAAAGTTGAGTGAGTTTGAAATCACAATTCAAGTAACTAACTACAAAATGTACATAATGTAATTGCCTTCTGGAAACTTGTCAAAAAAACTCAGGCAGTATGGAAATATACTAACAAGTGGAATGGAGCTTACTTGAGCCACAGTGGTCAGCGAGTACAGTACCTGAATGTGTTGAGGCAATGTGGAATTACATGTGAGAGAGTCATGACAGTAGGCTATAGGTCTGCTATAATCCAATGTGTACTATTTGGGTCATTCCAATCTAAAATGTCACAAACATTATCAAAATGTTACATGTTCTTGGCCTTCAATTCGAATGAGCTTTACATAAACTTCCAGGTATGCAGCAGCCCTTGAAGATAACTCAAGCTCATTCAAATTCAAGGGCAGGATCTTGTAACATTTTGGTAAAGTTTGTGACATTTGAGATTGGAATGACCCATTTGTAAATATTTTACTAGCATTTTGTTATAAATAGAGCATGAAAGTCTAGAGAAAATGTATTCCATATATCAATCAGGTTAATTTTTGGCAAAAATTGCTTTTGAACAGCATCACTTCATTTTTGAACACCTATTTTATAAAACAAATGCCTTTGCAATTTCTGGGAGAGTCAGTCATCCTTGGCATTCCTCACATGCTTTTTTTGGATTATAGTTTTCTTGTGAAATCAAACTTGTTAGGACGAAGAAGATCTGTAGTCATTCTGGATGTAAATTAGGCCTTATCAATAATTCTTAAAAATCAATATAGGCCTACTGCTAACATCTCATTTGCTTCCTTTTTGTACAATCTGATTACATGTAGGTTACTGGTCCCTGTTTAAAAAAAAACACCTTGAAAAATTTGATTGCTTTAATTTGATTTTAATGGTCGGTACCGATATTCTATGTACAAGTAAAACTGAACACTTTACTCTTCTTGCTCCGTGGTTCGGAAGTCACGTAAAGCCATTAGTCCCCTGTACGAAAAGACTCTTTCACGGGGTATGCATTTCATGCAAGTACTGTGTATCATTGATTGATCAATTGATTTTATCCACGTACAATGTACACCTATCTTACACATGAATGTTGACCCACAATTGGATCAAACAAACAATGAAGTTCCAGAGTTCCAATTTCCTAATTTAGTTACATACTGTGCAAATGTAGCTGATTTTTATGGGCTTGTTTGCTTGTGAATGTCAGGAAAAGTGCAAACACTTCTACCCTGTACTGGTATGTACACATGAATCCCCGCTATGAATAAAGAGAATAATACAGCCAATGTCATTTCATATGCTACGTACGTACACAGAGCCTGTACATGAGTGCAAACGTTCCAGATATTGCCTACTTTTTATGCAAACAATGCCCCAGCATAGAGGAGTTTCACAGGTAGGCTCCTACTGCATACCAAATTAGTGATTGATTTGCTAAAATTAAGTATGTGACATAAGGCAAAAAAAAATCATGTTTGTTTGCCCTCCGCAACCGACCCTAAAATGCCCAAAAATTTGGGTCGGGATTTTAGGTTTTTTTTTTCTTCAAACATGTAAAATATTAAAACTCAATATTTTCAATGGAAAACGTAACATTTAGCAGTATAAAGTCACATTAAGCAGTATAAAATGCATAATTCCTCTAAATAATGACCCACAATCTTTGATTAAGCCCTGCATTGCTTGGTATTCACAATTTTTTCTACTGGAAGGCAAACAAACAATTTTTGTTTTTGGCCTAATTGACCTCAAAGTCAGGAAAAGTTTATCAGGTGAATCAAGAAATAAAATCAGGAAATGTGGTTCAAATACAAAATTCCACAAGTTTAATTTTGACTATTAAGCCCATTGTACAAACAAAATACACTTATTGGAAAGAAATTAATTTATAACCAACTGTTATTTCCAACAATAAATTTCAATTGTACCAAACAAGGGGCATTCAATAAGTCCATAGCCTATCAGTTTTTATTATGTTCTACAATTCAAGTTGAAAGTGGGGAAATTTGATATGTAGTTCTAAAGTTAAAATTAAATAACGCTGAGCTGATTAAAATTTAATATAATTTCAGAAGCAGTAATGTTAGACTTTTAAATAACTTTAGCTTTTTTTTGGGGGGGGGGTACTCAACTTTGGTTTGGGTGGGAATGAGGGTCAAGCCTTGGAACACATGTATACCTTTCTTACAAGTGTATTCCGATCACTTTCACTCCCAAAATCAAAATAATACAAAATCAAAATGGAGATTTTGATACATTTTTACATAGGATTTTTTACTTAGGAATCAGAAGAATTTCTGAGCTCCTTGCAACAATCCTCAATAGAGTCAGACAGCTCTTGCAATTTTCAGACCTGGTAGACCATTAAAGGTGTGTGTTCCGATCACTTTCACTCACAAATTATTCAAATTGGAGATTTTGATACCACATGAAAGCGCATATTTTTCTCATAACCCCTATAAAATTTCACGCCCATATTATGTTTCATTGAAGAGATATGGACAAAAAAGTGCTGAATTACTAGAATATTTTGTTTTAAAACAACAATAAATAGCCTGTGGGTCACTCTATGACACATTTTTGCCCATAGATAGCACTAATTTGACTCAAGACAAGGTATGCGGATGAAACTTTGCAATTGTTTTCGTAGGTGATGACCCCTCATTCAAATATGGAAAACGTGTAGGCCTATATGTTAAATTTGTCACCAGATCGGAATACCTACATGTACCTTAAAAGGGGTATTTCTTTCAAATAATGACACCCGTGTTTCAAGATTATTTGTAAAAGAGAGGCTAATTTTCACAATGTCCAACCTGTGGTAATGTTACCATAATTTTAAACAATTTTCCATCTACACATGATTTTGCCAAATTCTAAAACTGTGATACTTGTTTAGGGTTATAAGACAAAAATAAGCCATGCAGTTTAGGAATTTTATGAAAACTATTCCTGTAGAGTGGCACATACAAAAATGTATACCTTTAGTACCCCGCCCCTTCATCCAGGTAGCCATGACAGGTCATGTTCAATCCAAGGTAATTTGCCCATTTAAACCATAGATTTTTAAAAATCTATGTTTGAACTATAGTTTGGAACAATATTTGTGGCATAACATAACTAGGGGTAAACATAGTCTTGTATATTTTTATGCTCTCATGTGGAAAACAAATGGTTGATGATATGACATGACTTAATAAAATGGATTATACTGTAAAACCACTTAATTTCGATAGGGATTTAATTTCACTAATTTCGCTAGACTGAAAATTCGCAAAATTAAATCCCTCGTGAAAATTATATTTTGCATTGCAACTAATGGTCATTATTCCACATAGTGAAATTAAATCCCAGCTAAGTTGCTGCTCATTTGAAATTCGCGAAATAAAGTACCCGCGAAATTAAAGTGCTTTACGGTATTTCAAAAGTTTTGATTCTCTTAAAGGTGCCCTGTCCGATTGGGTCAACATTTTTTGAAACTTTCTGAGCTTTTGGTACCAAAATATTCCTCATATTTTTCTCATTACCCATGTGAAATTTTACAGCTGAAACATGTCGCGTTTCGGAGATATAAGTGAAAATGTGTTAAAATTATTAATATTATGGTAACCATAATATTATTTACACAGTACAGAATAGGCTAATGGAAAATACAAAACTGCTCATAAAATTAAAAAGGTTATTCTGATTTAACTCAAATTTGAAATTGAAACATCTGAAGTAGTTATCTTTCATATGACAGCGAAAACTAAAATTTCTTTAACCCTAACACTTTTAAGCACCTCTTCGTTTAAAAACTATCTCCTCGGAAATTTTCAGGTCAAAAATCACGGGTTTTCACCTGGATTCGAACCCGGGACCTCTCGCTCCCCAGTCCGATTATCACTATGTCAAGCCACTGAGCAGACGCTGCCATGGCAGCGATTCCGTGATCATAGCTGACTCCGGTCTATGACGTATCTGGACTTAAGCCACCCATCCAAATAACAGTTTTCAAGAAAAAGAAACCCATACCAGATCTCCCAAATTCTGAATCAAATTGAATTAAAAATATATATTTTTATGGCCAAATTTGCACTATTTTGGCAAAATTATCTTAAAGTTTGAGAAATGTCAAAATTTGCGTATTTTAGACAATTTTGAAAAAATGAACCCATCCAAACACCATATTTTGCGAAGAAAACGGACCTATTGAAATACCATCTAGAGAGCCTGATTTTGCTACCCAAATTTGCGGCACGTCCCCATAACCCCTTTGTATTGAGTACCCTGCCCCCACCCCGCGATTCCATACTGCAAATGAAATCAAATGCATTTGAGCACTGATGCTTCAACCAGCTTTACTGATGAAACTGATTTCTTAGACATGATTGCTGTAGTGCAGCAGTTACCTGCCTTTATGCAGACTATAATTCACAAAATAAATTTTGGGCCACACTAAATAAGCTTGATTAAAAATAAATTAAAATAATTCTATACAATCCAGCCAGCTAGAGTACAGCTCATGCTTAGTCATCTGCATAGAGTGTAACCCAACACTAAACCAATAGTGTGGTGAATTGCCAAGGTGAATTGCCAAGCTGACTGACAAACCGTAATAGACCACTACAAACTTGACCTTGATCATGAAAGCTCACTCACATGCGGAAATTTGCATTATTATGTACAAAGGCGAGATAAAATGAATAGACAATTATTGTATTCAGCAAAATTAACTTTTAAAATAACAAAAGGATGTACACCAAATCATCCAAATGTTGAACACTATAAAGAGACCCAATTTAATTGGGATTGGGGTAAAAATGCTAAATCAAAATTATGCATTATTTACATGTATGTATTTCAAAGAAAGACCATTGACTATTCCACTTTTCTTACCTTTAAAATAAAATCTACTGTAGTCACTGCGATTAAAAAGGGCTGATAAGAGGGGAGGGTTAGCCAACACATAAATGTTCTCATCGTCAAGGGCTCAAACACAGGTAGCACGTTTTTTATGTCAAATTAAAGCCCATATTTTTCTGATTGTCCAAAATTTCACCTCCAAATTCTGTAATAGTTTTGGAGATATGACATAAGTGGTCATGCGTTTTAAGGTGGGCCGTTTATGCGTCACACCTTTTTGTAAAAATAGTCAAACTAAAAACCGCATGTTTTATAATTCATTTGTTTATAACGGCTACACCTTACACCTTAGGTACATAAAAGTATACATTTTCTTAAAGCATTTTTCCTGCAGAATTCAAAAATGCAACTTAAAATGACAAGGGTACACGTAACACAGAGGAGTTATGTACTAGAAAAGTACCAACAATTTTTCAAAAAAGTAAAATTTTTGAAGAATGTATTTCTGAAATTTGGTACTTCCCACGTAACTTTTAGTTTGCATATTTGAATTCTTCAGAAACAGAACTTTCTATTCATATATGACATTAAGTTCCCTTACAAAGTTTAACATATTTTGCGCAAAGGTTTTCTTAAATTCACATTTTTTGTGAATTGTTTGATATTTTTTCAACCATAGTGTCTTCATACATACCCCTACCATTACAACAATACCATTTTTGGATTCCTTGAAGAAAACACTTTCTAGAAATGTATACTTTTCATAGGGTAGGGTGAATATTTTTAAAGTTATGACATTTTAAATGCACAATGATGCATTTTCTTGGAATTTTGACTTGTGGCGCATATTTTAATTAATGATGGTATTGATTACTAAAAAAACAAAATAACAATTTTTTTTATGCAAATAGCATGTCATATGAGTTGCAAACATCTACCATCATTTTACTTATTATACCTAATGTACTTTCTCCATATTTCACTAAAAAGCCAAATTTGCTGATCCTGATCCTCCTCCACGCAGCAATTTCGTTGATTGACAGGTAATCAACTGGTAATAAGTGGAATTTTAAATAAAATTTGGCTCTTGTTTCGCTTCAAGCATGATCCCAAATGTTTTAGCTTTAATTTAAGACCTTATTTGCCTATATACATGGTGTATTTTTATAGAAAAAAAGCAAAATGATATCAGTTTCCTCGCGCAGATGTGACATCTCCACCTATTTATAGGCCCAGTTCAAAACGCATGGCCAAAACATAAAATTAATTGGTTAACCTATTTCTTATTTCTTATGTATTTACATAACAGCCTCATCTCCAGAGTTGTATGTATACTTTCTTCTGCAAGAGGCATCCTAAGAATCTAACCTCACAAAATTCATTTTAGAGGCCGAGGTCAATTACTTAAAAGTAAATTATACACACATTGAAATAGGAGCCTACACCTTTAATGCTATGTTGATTTGCGTGAAGCCAACTTTATGTACATATCTACATGTTAGGCCTTCCTTTTTATAGAAGCTTGAGAGCAATTGCTCTTCTACCGCTCCTCTGAAACTCATTTCAGAAGAGCTGTTTTTAGCTCTTCTCAGTCACTGAGACAAAACGCATGTTTGCCAAAAATTTCGAAGTTCCATATACTGAGAAACCAAAATGAGACGGCAATTTTTTTCAAAATCATTACAAATGAGCACATTTTTCAGAAAAGTTCAAGATTATCTAAATTGCTGTAGGTAGACCTAACCTTGCTAATATTTTGACAAAAGCATTTTGAACTCTTAGTAAATCAGTCATCGACTCAATTATTCAATTGGTGAAACAGCTATTCTTAATTTGAAACTGCTCTTTTTAAATTCTAAACATCTCCTCTTATTTATTCCAGAGGAGCTTTTTAGATCGCTCTTCTACTGCTCTTCTTGAGAGTCCCAGAAGAGTAATTGCTCTTCTGCAAGTTTCAAAAATGAAGCCCTGCATGTACAGCGTATAATTTGATCAAATGTCAGTCCTTGTGCAAGCTTAGAATTTCGTCGAGAACCCGAGAACCGCTTCTCGCAACCAACCAACAGCAAGAACCAACCAGTTTTGGTTCCTGCAAACGTGCCATTGAAATGTAAAAATAAAGGATGTTTAACCATGTTTACGCAAAAGTTCATTGTATCTTTTCTTCCATATTTTTTCATTTAGTTTAATTCCTTTTTGACTATCATCTGCAGATAAAAAAATTATAATATGTTAAATACTTTACATGAACACACATTTTCTTGGTACATGTGTAGGTCAAGTAAAAAAAAACACCTTATATTGACAAGGGAATGTTTTACGAGAACCAATGGTTCTCGCCATCTGCGACGAAATTCTAACCCTGTTGTGAAAAGTTTACATTCGTCTACATGTATGTTATGCTGGAAACTCGATGCAATGCTAGTTTATGCAGAAACTTAATTCAAAAAAGAAGTGTATGAATATCATTGTCACAACATGGGCACATGAATTGGTTTAACTTTGGCTTGTAGCAGGGGTACAATTTCGTTCAGAGGTACGAGAGTCCATTTGGATTCAAATGGATGGAGTTTGGGCGAGTCTTTGGATTCTCCTCCATTCACTTTGTGTGGGAGCTTTTGGGATTTACAAGAGTCTACTTGGATTCTTGTGGACATGTTTTGCATGAGTCTTTGCGAGAGTGGACTCTCGGACTCGCGGCGAAAATCTAGCCCTGTTGTAGGCTATATAAAATGTAGGGATTGTTTGTTAGCAATCGGGTAATAGTGAGTACAGACATATCCAAAAGTGCCATCCATGTTTTGAAAAATGATAACTCCATTTCTGATCAATAGGACTATTTTAATACTTACTTTGTGAACTGGCAAAAAAAACCTTTTATTAAACAAAAATAACTTCTAAGGCTTAGACCAGGTATTCTAATTAAATTATAGGCCTACATGATAATTAATTAATGCCAAAGTGGAAGACGACATCCAAAACTATGCATGCTACTTTGTGTAACCAATGCCCTACATGTACTCAATTTTGATACATTCACAATCTACAGGGGTGTGATTGGCCTTTTTAGAAAAAATCCCCTCTCCTGAGAAAAATCCTGAAAAAACATCGTAAATTGGTCTAGAATGATCCAGATTTGGCTGAAAACAAATAGAATTGCAGAAATTTTGAATAAAACAATCCTGAAATCTACATGTACACAAAAAATCCTGAAATCAGCAAAAATCTTGAAGAATCACACCCCTGAATCTAACATCACATGTCTATACGTACCAACACCTCTTCTTGAATTCTCCATAACATCCACACCAAACTGTATAATATCCCCAGAATTAATCTCCTTTGCCGGGCTTTCTTCTGAACCTCGGCTAAGTCTCTGATTATTAATGAATGTCCCATTGCTACTCTTTGTGTCTTGAAGATAAAACTGTAAAAGGAAACGGAAAATAAATAAGAGTTAGTTACATGCATGTACCAATGGACAAAGATTGGATCAGGAACATGTTAATTTAATTCACCTGTTTTTGCGGTGCGATGTTTGTAAACAACATGAGATATCAGAACCAAAACAAACATTACATGACATGTGTTTTGAAGGAGGGGGGGGGTACAAAATCTCCAAAAGTCATGAAACGAAGGAATTTTCAAAATTGAGATTTTGATGTTTTTAGGTAGTTTGATGCATTGGTTTATTGTACAAAACTTTGTAGATAGTATCTGTGTGTCTTCTGTGTGATACAAAGGCAACTCAAAAAGTTCATATTATGTTCTTGTTACCAAAACTTTGCATTATCAAACAAAGTTGAATCTCACCTGACACTAACATTATTTCTCGTGAACAAGTTTTGTGTTCAGACGTGTTTGTGTTCATCCTGATAATGCTTCTTTGTGCATCACTTCCAATTAAGTCAAT
>JXSR01S012722.1:20144-33392 GCA_000969725.1 Ophiothrix spiculata
GAGCCGATAATTTTGCAATTGCTATTTGATGAGTAACGAACTGTAAAAGTGAACATTTGTGACCCGTCATATCGAAAGGTACCTTAAGGGTCCCAAAATGAAAATTTATTTTTTGGTCTCATCTGAAAGAATATTAATTAAGCTTTAAAATGACACCTCACTTATGGTTATTGGATGATTGATTGCAAAGTTACATCCAAATTGGTAAAAGGCATTGGGCTGATTCAGAAAACTATAGTGCTGAGAAAATCAAGTTTAAAATTTCTGTACTGGTAAAATTTCTGAACTGGATTTTTATCTCGGTTTTTGAAACATTTGTTTGATGTTTTGGATGTTGAAACGTAATTATTATGATAGAATACATTTCAAAGGTAACGTTTCTGACAATGCCTACATTAAGGTACCTTTAGATATGACGGGACACATTTTTGCTTGGCAAAATTTTATCAATTTCAATCATTATTTCAACATTCCCCCACCCCCATTGAATTCCAACATGTTTATATTCTAGCACTCAGTACAAAAGATCAAATTAATGTTGGCAAAAATTACCACTTTTGCAGTAATGCAATTGACTCCCTTGTGGCACATCAGTCAACCTAAATTTGCATTATTGATGATTTGAACATTTGTTAGCGTTTCTTCATTATTGATGCGACATGTTGCAAAGTTACATTATAAATGTATGGGATACAAATTACTAGCTGTGTAATGTGTGAATTTCAATTGCCATCGTATCAGTTCTGTTCTGTGAATTCTGCTTACGGCTAGAGCATTACCACTAAAAAATTGTAAAAGAAATGACCTCACTTGCACATGTTGGTGTGCCCATCTCTCTTTCAAAGCAATTGGGCCAGGCTCCACATTTTGAAATTCTTGTAGAAGGGGATCACCACACCTCCTTCCCTGCAAGTCTGTTACCTTCCCAACAATTAAGATAGCCAGTACCCATTTAATATTTGGTTTGAGAAAATACGTCATTTTCTGATTATTGTCAGGCCCCAACAGGAATTATAACACAGTAGCCTATGGGATTTTCAAAATGCTGAAAAGCTTGTAACTTGTAATCATGAATTGCATCTATAACTTGTTTAATTGAAACTTATCTTACCAGATCGTATAATTTGTGAAATTCATTGTATCTTCTGAAGATAAACCATGTCTTGCCACCTGTCACTACAACCACCTTGTAGACCTAAAAAGAGAAGAAGAGGTAATGACACTAACAGTAATGATAAAAATAATAATCAAAATCCGGGGTATGAGGCTATTCTTTAAACATATTTATTGATGCTATACATCACGAAAGATCCAAAGATTTGTTTGTAAAACATTCCTTTCAAATAATAGATTGCAGATAAATCAAAAGAAATTTGGATTTTGCAGTAGATCACCTAAAAAGACCAACTTTAAAAATTCAACTATAGAGGGCAGTATTTATCGTTGTCAACAACGATAATTAAAAAATAAAATAATATCTAATCATATCCTGGTATAGAGGGATTCAAAAATCTCAAAATGCTTAATTGAGGAAAGGTTTGGGGATGCTGCTGAACTGGTGCTCTGATGAGCATACATACAAGTTAAACTTCACCCCTGGGCTTTTGGGCTTCTGCTGCCACAAGCATGAAAACATGTATCCAATATGGTCAAATCTCAAAGCAAGCTTTATATCATTGGCGTAGCCAGGGGGGAGCGTGTCTGCAGCAAAAAAGATGAGATATAGAAAAAAGACAATAAAAACAATGGGAAAACAAAGAAAAAAGGACACAGTAGTCTAACTACTGCTAATAATACATTTAGGGCCCCATTTGATATAAGCAGGTGCCCCTTGCAGCCCTTGGACTTGTCGCCGTTTTGGACTAGGATTTATTGTGCACCCGGGGGTACGCAATTCTGGCTACACATATGTATATATTCCTACATCCAACACTATAACCAACATTCCCCTCCCCTCCCCCCCCAAGTTAAAATCTTTTGAATTTCTAGACTTGCATTTTAATTAATCTTCACCAGTTCCTATCTATGACCTTTCAATCAGCACAAATAAATGTGAACTACACCCTTGATTTTCTTAGAATCATCAAAATTCAGGTGCGAGTCCAGGTGATGAATTGTAATATTGAGTTTCAAGTATGTGGGCTAAGAAAAAGTATCGTCTTAAAGACTCCTACGTTGAAGATGAAACACACCGCCACCATCACTTTGCTGTGTACACCACTATCTCACTATTTTATGATCACTGTAATAATATATTCTAGTATGTGGGCTAAGACAAAGTATCGTCTTAAGGTGGTATTAAAGGCAAAATGAAGTTGCTCTTACTGAAATAAAAATAGGCCTGTTGCAGAGAGCTAAGCAAAAAAATCTTAAAGCAATACTATAAGATCAAAAATGTTTTATAGGAAAAACAGCATAAAATGGAGGAATGTGACTATCTAAAGGCGTTTTCAAGTGTATTTTGTGAAAAAATTGTTTTGCCACCAAAAAAAATGGATAAAAAGCTTATGCACACTTTCCTATACTAACACATGTATAATTAAATTTGGGATCCCGAATTTAATTCAACAAATGACCATAACAGAAAAAGTAAGCATCTTTGAGCCAAATCGTTTGGAGGGTATTCATATCTACCCAAAACAAACCCAATAAGCCCAAAAAATCAAAAGTCATGGGTGACAGGGGGCGCTTCATTTTTAACCCTTTATAGTATTGCTTTAATTCCAAAATTTGAGCGAAATCGGACAAACGGTTTTTGAGATATTGCTGTTTAAAGTTTCTTTGTATTCTATTGTTTTTGCCAATATATTGATGAAGTTAATGAGTAAAAATGGCAAAATGTGTTCATTAATATTAATTTTTGCCAATATTTTTCCAATATCTTATGAATAAACCTTCATACTACTTTTACCTTTAACAATTTTAAATTGAAACTTTGCCAATGTGTTTCTATGACCTAAAACTTTTATGTATGTTTTACCCGCCCATCTAATTTGCATATTTGCATAATTAATTAGCTTTTTGTATAATGCTCATTAATTATGCAAATATGCAAATTAAATGGGCGGGTAAATCATATGTTAATGTTTTAGGCCATAGAAACACACTGGCAAAGTTTCAAGTCAAAATTGTGTAAAATAAAAATAGTATGAAAGTTTATTCATAAGATATTGGTAAAATATTGGCAAATATGAATATTAATGAGCACATATAGCCAATGTTGCTCATTAACTTTATCAATATATTGGCAAAAATGATAGAAAACAACGAAATTAAAATTAAGCATATCTTGGCAACCGTATGTCTGACTCCCTTCAAACAAAAACCATTTTGCTTAGTGTTTTAAGCTCTACTTGTTCAATGTAATCAAGTGTCTCTAAATGCAGTTTCTAATTTCCAGAAACATCCTTTCGATCCACCTTAAATAATGACTCCTACGTTGAAGATGAAACACACCGCCAAAACCACTTTGCTATGTACCGTACTGACTCTGGTATAATCCCATCTTCGGGCAATGTACCACCTGTATATTTACCAAAATTTTCAGAAAATTAACGTACATGTGCGTAAAGTCCCATTGGTATTCTTTAGGAGTCGTCAAATAATCATTACAAAAATATCCCAATACCATTTATTTGTGGCCATAATTTGCTGAATCACCTGCAAAAGTTATCATAATATCAAAATCTGCATCAAAAAATAATCGCAAACTCATCTAAATTACGATAGAAATGGGTACATTTTATCCAAAATGTCTTATAATTTATCGGAATATCACGGCTGATCGCGGATGAATATACACCTTTTCACTGTTGTCTGTTCTAATCGTCAACAGATGGCGATGTTTTTGTTCATATAACGGTAAAAATAAATATGAGCATGCGCTATCATATCTATTGGACATGCGCAATCGCGATAGTTACTATTACAAAATGGCGAATTCACGATCGAATGTGCAATAGTAATTTCACCATATTAAACCTTGATTGTTACGTTCCTGTAAGTGTTTATTGAAAAAACCTCATTTTGATAATTTTAAAGAATATTCACTGAACTGAATCCTGAAATGTGTTATTCAAAACGTTACAACGAATAGCTTGATTTGATCCCTCTAGCTCGAACAATTCACTGGCATTGTTTACCTCGGTATATCGACCGGTTAGTTCAGTCTCTCTAATGCGTCCTCGCGTAAAGTCCAAGCCCCATACTTTGCTAAAAGTTCACGTTCAAAAAAGGTGGGACATTACTCGAGTCAGTACAGTATATCACTTCTCACTATTTTATGATCATTGTAATTGAGTTTTGCTTAGCATGCTGATCTAGAGTATGAGACTATTCTGTAAAAGTATATATGGATGCTATATTATGTGAGGAAAGAGGTTATTGCTTTTACATCATAGATTGCATGTGAATTAAAAGAATTTAAATTTTGCGTTTTGCATTGTATCTGCTAATAAAGCCGATTTTAAGATTTGAGCTCTAGTGCGCAGTATTTAGCGTATTGAGTCATCCATTAATAATAATAATAACAATAATGATATCACTTGCAATTTACAAACATTTCAAACAATTAACAAATATGCTGTTATAAAAAGGAAAAGTATACCTGGCCTTGGTCTCATCAAAAACTATACCCTAACCCTAAACCCTAACCCTAACCCTAAAACTAACCCTAACCCTAAATTAAACTTAACCCTAACACTAACCCTAAACCCTAACCCTAAAATTCTGGATGGGACCTAAAGTACACTTGGTCCAAACAAAAGATTATAACTTGATTCACATGAATTTTAACAAAGTAAATTATAATAACTAAATGCAAGCAATTTAGGATAAATGAATGGGTTTAGTGGACCCAAACACCGAAGTGCTCACTTATCCTGTACATTTAAAAACAACCTGAATATGTCAAACAAAGCAAATTAAACAACAACATGTGAACCCTATATGAGATGACGTAATTAAATCAACTGTACAATTCTATGAAAATGATTTACACTCAGATTTGAATAAAGAAGTGATACCCCCCCCCCCCCCCCCCCCCGGACTTGTTTTACTGAGGTTAAAATTGGCCTAAAATAACCCAAATATGAATTTTTTAGATGATTTTGAAGATATGGGTAAGAAGCTCCTGTTCAAATCGGAGCCTCCCTCTATTGTCCCAAACCATTCAATACTCCTAGCTTGAAGAAGATCTGACATACCACCAACGTCACTTTGCTGCACCACTATATCGGTTCCGCGGAACTCACGATGATAATGTTATTTACTATTATACACACCGGTATGGTGCACGGCGAAGCTGAATATTCTTTTCAGCTGATATCCCGTTTCAGCTGTTTTTAATCCAAATTCGGATACGTATCTGAATTGTGAGTTCCGCCGAACTGATATCACTACTACTGGATCATTTGTTAAACAAAATATTCAGTTTTTAGCCTAAATTCTCTGAAAGATATAGGTAAAAGAAGTTCAAGGTGGCCTAGCACAGATAGAATTCCTCTATTTTTTTTCTAATTTTTGATATATGATGTTTTCATATGTGCTGATTACATTTCTGAAATATAAAATGTGGGTCACTGACTTAGTTTTTGAAAAAATCCACTTCAAAAACACTATGTTTTACAACTTTTTACCATTGACCTCTATGGTAAAATCAAAATAAATCAGACAAAAACACCTATAATTAAAAAACGGCTTATTTTTTTCTCTCTTTTTCATGTATGTTTTGTTCCTTATATACTCTTAAAAAAACGTAATTAAAAATATGGTCCCCGACTTACTTTTTAAGATTAAGCAAAATCAAGCAAATAAGTGACATTTTTTTAGCAATGACTAATATCTTAAGCACATTGCGCCTTGAGCCCTGCGCCGTCAGGTGCAATGCGCATGGTCTTATGCATGAGTATAAAAATGTCACACGTGTAAGATCGGGATATATTAAAGCGCAAGATACAGTATGCCAGAAAGTACGCTAAAAGCCCAGGATAAATACTTCAAAATTGTGTCCAACACCGATGAAATCAGCTCTCTCGTGTCCAACACCATTTTTGTGCTAGGCCACCTTCAAACTCCAGATTGAATTCGGACTTCCCTACTGTTCCAAAACAGTGGCGGCTGAAGGTCTAAACTTTCAGAGGGGAAGGCTAATTTTTTTTAATCAACAAATTGTTGTGAGTAAAAATGGTCAGAGAAAAACTTTTGTAATGCGCGCCTATATATGTCAAATCAGTTAATTTCAGCTGAAAATCTTGAATTTGCGCAAAACGTGGCAAACTTTGACATAAAAATTGTGCTAAATTCTAATTCTTTTCCTTTCTTTCTTCATTAAATTTTAAATTCCCCTCCCTCTTGAAATTTAAGAGGGGACATGTCAACCCCCCCCCCCTTCCGCCGACTATGCACACACCACCAACATCACTTTGCTACATCAATATCTCACTACTGGGGCATTCAGTAAATAAAATTTTAGTTTTAAGCTAGTCTGCACAGGAAGAGTGATAGATAAGGATGGAAACAAGGGAACTAGGGAAACCTAACAAAACAAATTCATAGTAACTTTATTCTAAAATTGACAAGTCAAAAACAAACAAACAACTTGTTTATCATAAATATTCCATGAAGTCTGATCAAAAATCTTCCTCTAATTATCCTCCAAAATTTCAATCAAGAGCAGTCAACACTAACGAGAATAAAATACACGTTTGTATACCAATGGTGTACACATCCATTACTGATGTTGCAGTGCAGTCATAGGATCAAGGGCAGCATACAATGAGGACATGATCATTTCTGACAACACACCCACAGGGTATATACGAAAAATCCATCGATCTTAAAACATGTTGTCTACAAAACTCACATCTTGTCATCTTGTATTCTCCTATACGGCACTTGCCAATACAGGGTGTCCCAGAAAAAAACTTACAATCTGTGCATGCAATTTTCTTGGGTTTAACGGATAGTCAGGAAGTATGTAAAAATTGCATTATAGCCCATGAATTGAACTTTTAGATACCGTTTGTTCCATTTCAATCGGTAGTATACAATAAAAGTTATGTTTTATCAAATATTTGGGTGGATTTTTGTCTGGTCCAATTTCATGATTATTGGCCATAAAGTAGGGGTGTTTCTGAATGGAATAAAAAATGGGTCACTTTGGTAAATTTATCATATCTGTCTTCTTTTTACATCAAATTTGTTCATTTTTTCAGTACAGAAAAAATAGAGCATGTACAGAAAAAATAGAGCATGTACTTTATAAATTAGTAATCATTGTTACGGTTGAGTGAGCAGATCAATGACAATACTCAAAAGAGCTCCATTCAGGGAGGAACTTACAAACTCGTGAAATTGGACCAGAAAATTTTACATTCAAATATTTGACAAAGCATAACTTTCGATGTACATTACCGATTGAAATGAAACAAACAGTATCACGAAGCTTTTTGCTTGGTTTAAAAGATTGGAATGTGCACATTTGGAACATCATTCGAGTACAGTATAATAAGTACAATATTCTAGTACAAAAATATGTACTAGAATGTACTAAAAGTGTACTCAAATGATGTTCCAAATGTGCACATTCCAATCTTGTACTAAAATTGTAGGGCCTACTCGATTTATACCAGGGAGAATTGCTCGTTTCATATCTTGTATTCACCAACAGAAATACAATGAAAATCTTCCATATGGCAGTTCAATATGCATGCACTGATAGGGAATGACGTGTGCAATCGCTGATATCGCCGAAGGTCACATCATTAACTCCCGGTTAAGATAAAAGATCGCATCTTCATGGCGTTTTGACTCTCGGTTAAGACTCTTGGCTAAGCAAGATCGGGTTAGCCGAAAGATAACCGCAAGAAAGTCTTACGGTTAAAATTCACTATTTAGACTAGAGGCTACAGAAATGAGTTGCATTCTGACAGCGCTTAGCCGCGAATTTAGACTAGAGGCTAGCGAATTTGGCGTTAACCGAGAGTCAGTGGGAACACTTTATAGTATTGCTTTAATTCTTAGTTGGGTAATTATGGAGTAAAAACCCTTGAAACCAACCTGAAAGTGCTGTGACCATATCTAGACTGGTGCTTTATCAAATGTTGGTATTATAATTAAAGGAGCATGATCCACACCTGGGAGATACTCACTTTGAAAGTGGTAGGTATGTCAGGCACGAAGCACCGAAATGGGGGTCAGGTGAATTGATTTTCAGTAAAAAATGGTCGTTTGAAACCATTATTTTTTTGGGGGGTTAGTAAACTGGAATTTTGGCCAAAAATAGCCTCCTGAGCTGAAAATGTTCGCATTTCCTGAGCAATTTTTGCAGTTAAAAAACATGGTCAAAAGAACTAAATCACGCTCCGAAAATGGGGATCTAGTGAGCGACCTGGTGGCCTGAAAAAGTGGGTCTTGACCGCCGGACATATATCCTGCCCACATATGTGAGTGCCTCCCCCTCCCCCCTGGGATCCACATTTCATCCTCATGGTCATCTCTATCAAAATTGATTTTTTTTAGCTGGGAAGAATCCTTCATTGATATATGTCACAACCCCTAAACAATTCTTTAAAATGTGCTTGCATTTTCGAGAAAAGTGAGAAAATGTGTCATTTCTTATTACTGTCGGGGCTTTGACACAGTATGGCCTATATGGGGATTTATAAAAATGCTGACAAACTTGTAACTTGAAAACCAATGGTTGGAATCAAATGAAATTTTCAGCATACACTTAGGCTGCGATCACATAGAAGTATACGCATGGGTATACGGTATACAATATTCGCTATACGCTCCTGGGGAGGCACTCATGTGTTTAGTGATGAGGATAATCCCTGTCAATTTCAAATATGAATCATTCATAGCGAATACCGTATACCGTATAGTTCTATGTGATCACAGCCTTACGGACATCACTAAATAAAGGCTTTGGGCCCGTACAGAGCATGTGTTTGGTCTTTTTCTCAAAAGTAAAAGCTTAAAAAATGGTGGTAACTAGGTTTTGGTCAAATTTCTTTTGAATCATGTTCTGTGGTTCAAATGTAGTCAGGCTGGTTAAAGATTACTATAGTTTTGCTGTTTTGTAAAATTTGAGAGCAGATTTTCAGTGTCTAGAGAAATTTTTGTAGCGAGTTCGAGAAAATTAAATTTTGAGCATATCCTATGTTCGAGGCGACCTAGCAAAAAAATTATCAAGGTTACCCTATATATTTTTTCACTTTGTGGGCTCTTCTAGATCATATTCTCAAAACAAATCCAAGCGTTGAATCAACCAGATATCCGCCATGATCTCGAGGCTGTTTTGCATAGGAATGAATAAGTGATCTATTTGGTGGCGTGTGTCCTTATGTTGTATTATTTTTTTTATACAAGTCTATTATTATTACACAATTTAAGGGATGTCCCTTTAAAAGGACAATCTGACAATATGGCTATTTGTAAAGAACAATATACTCTCTAAATGTGAAAAGAGTGAAAAAGCGAGTGAATCCCAATTCACTCGAAAAAGAGTGTAAACCACTCAAAAATAGGTGCATGGGCTAGTCAATCCACTCAAAAAAGAGAGAAATGACTGAACTTTCACTCCAAAAAGAGTAAAAAAAGAGGGAGAGTGAACACCACTCGAAAATGTATTGTCCTCCATTTAAATCTTTAAAGAGTGGACATTCACTCTCTGGGAGTGAGCAGCACTCCTTTTTGAGTGAATATTTCACCATTTCACCATTTTACGAGTTAAATGGAGGACAATAAATTTTTGAGTGGTGTTCACTCACTCTTTTTTACTCTTTTTGGAGTGAAAGTTCTAGTCATTTCTCTCTTTTTCGAGTGGATAGACTAGCGCATGCAGCTTTTTTTGAGTGGCTTACACTCTTTTTCGAGTGAAGTGGGATTCACTCTTTATTTCACTCTTTTTACATTTAGAGAGTACCATAAACAATAGTTTACTTTATGAAAAACTCCCAATACTAGCAATAGTTTTAGAAGTTAAAGGCTCCATCTCTCATTAATGACAATGATAAATCTTGGCCCGCAGATTAAATCTAATGTTTACAGAGTGTTTAAAACACATGTTCTACATGATTATTTGTCTATAACCCCAAGAAACCTTTGGAATCTGATCAATGGTAGGGTTAGTCTATACTTCTTGTTGAGCTAGCTACCAAATATTTTGTGTAACAAGTCTGGGTTGGGCTATACCTCTTTTTGACCTACCAAATATTAAGTGCAACAAGTTTGGGTTGGGCTACAGGTATACCTCTTTTTGAGCTAACAAATACTTTTTTGAGCTAACTAGGGGGTCTAGTGAACTGGAATTTTGGCCGAAAATAGCCTCCTGAGCTGAAAATGTTTGCATTTCCTGAGCAATCCTGGGGTTGAATTGTTTGTTCACGCTTCGGGAGCGATTTTTCCCCCTGGGAATTACTGCTTTTCTGCCTATTCCATGTTCAGGGGGAATTCTTTTTCTTCTGCTTGTGGAGGGGGATTTTTTTTTCAAAAAACTTCCAGCTCCCCATTAGAAATCTAATGATGCGCCTCTTAATCGGATGACCCAATATTGATGGATGACTGATGGATGACCTTATATCATATAAGCTATTTTTAGCACATCTAAACATAGACTTATTGACCTAGATTCTTATCACAATAGATAACAAGTCAAAAACAAAATAGATCACTTCAAGTTGTAGCATCATCAGGATCAAATAACATCAATGTTTCCATTAAAATCATGATCCCTTACATATTTTGTGCAGAAAGTAAGCCACTTTCATGGACTGTTTAAACTATAAGGCTGCTATCACATAGAACTACAGGGTGTATCAAAAAGAAGTTTACAGTGATTAAAGTGACTCCATTTCAAAAAGTATGATACATTCTCTAAATTTGTTTTTAATTATAAGTAAAAGAGACCATTATCTTTCCATAACAGAAAAAATTACAGTCGTACGCCAACCAAAACGAAAAATTATGGTCAATTTTGTAAATTGTAAATAAATTGATTGAAGGTAACATCTTTTAGCTAAAAAGATGATAAAATAGGACAACACAAATATCTTCTGACGTTTGGAGGCTAAATCCTATCCATTTTTGCCTTGTAATTAGTTTGAATAAACTTTGGACATTTGACCATTGTCTGCCATTTTTTATCACTTCATTTACAAGGCTATTTCACTGTCCACACATTAAAGAAAACAACTTCCCTAGATACTTAAATTCACAACTGTCGTGGCATCAGTAATGGTTTTGCAATATCACTTGGTTTGATATCCTAAGCCAGGTATCCTCCATGAGGGTTAGTTTAAGCAAAGATATTAACGAATTGGTCGACATCTTTTGATCAATGTTTAAAACTAATTGCCAAACAGTGTCGCACTTTGTTAACAGAGCCCTAATTTGACATGCAGATAATGTTAAAGTTCTCTAGTCTTTTTAAAAAGAGAAAAACATAAGGATCCATTATTATTTTTATTGACTTTGCGCAACCGGTTTTATTTACAATTAACAAAATTGACCATAATTTTTGTTCTGGTTGTTGCACATCTGTAATTTTTTCTGTTATGGAAAGATAATGGTCTATTTTACTCATAATTAAAAACAAATTTAGATAATGTATCATACTTTTTGAAATGGAGGCACTTTAATCACTGTAAACTTCTTTTTGATACACCCTGTATACTATACGGCACTATATGGGCATGTTTTCCCAATCTCTAGGACCTTTTTTCTGTGATACTATCCATGATATAAATGAATCATCTCTGTACTTTTTATATATACATGAAGCCATTTCAAAAAGCCCCCTGATCTCACTCCAGAAAAGGTAAAAAATTGTATTCCATGGTGAGATCAGTACGCTAGCTCTAATTTCCAATGATTATGGATTTATATTGTGGATAGTATCATGAAAAATAAAGGTCCTATAGATTGGACTGATCTCACTCCATAACAGGTAAAAAATTGTATTCCATGGTGAGATCAGTACGCTGGCTAGCTCTAATTTCTAATGATTATGGATTTACATTGTGGATAGTATATCATGAAAAATAAAGGTCCTATATAGATTGGACAAACTTACCCAAATAACGTATATTAGTTCTGTGTGATCGCAGCCTAACAGAACCAAATATCTAATAGGCCACATTGTATGTCAGCAATGCGAGTAGACATAAATGACAACTTGATCAATCACCATTATTAAATGTCTCTGCATTATTACATTAATGTCTCAGCACATACCTGGAGGTGGGATATTTTTAAAAAACACAATCTATAATTTGTGGGGATATTTTTATAATTCTATATTATTGTTTATTTTGAATATTTGATGTTTTAGGGTTTTTTTTAACCCTGTAGGATCATTATCAGGATCAAATAACACCAATATTTCCATTAAAATCATGATCACTTAGTGGCGTAAAGCTGAAATCTGTGGGCATTTTGTGCAGAAAGTAAGTCACATTCATAGATTGCTTAACCGTAACAGAACCAAATACCACTAAAACTCACTATGAAAATCATGAGCTCAGATACATTGCGTACTGGGGTTATATCAGAGACGCCAACTTCAAAACTCAGAAAACTGTACTCAGAGAGTCAAAAAACTGTATTTTGGCATGCAAATCCGTATTTTTGGATATATCAAATATCACTTGAAAATCTAAGACTGAACGTTCAAAACTGTTATACAAGCTTATTGCACATGCTTTGAAAACCAATAGGCATAATACTTACAATGTATGATAAATAGACAAATATTTCGAACAACTCAGTTTTTGTGTTTACAATCCGTGTCTCATCATTGCAATGCAAATACAGCAGCTTTGAATCGACCCAACAGTTCTGTAAAGTCCATTTTGATTGGCCAACGCCAGAGCAAAATGCATATTGATGTACATAACATCAGCCAATCACCCAAAAGATAAGTATGTTAGTTCAGCCATGAAAATAGTAGAGCATAATGAAGAAATTCCCTCCTATTATTTTATCGACACCAGACATAATCTCTCTCTGCAGTCGTTTATTCACCTTTTTTTTTGTTCTTTTACGTAATTCGTACTCTGAAGGGCATAAATCGTATTTCCATATTTGCATGGATTTTCCGTACGAAATACAGGAAAATCGTACTACTTGGCATCTCTGTTATATGCATGGGCCGTGTGGTGACTCAGCTGTGGCTTGCTATCATGGGTATCACTCGCTTGGGAAGCGGGAGGTCCACAGTTCAAATCCTGATGAAAACACATGTTT
>JXSR01S012723.1:22262-37290 GCA_000969725.1 Ophiothrix spiculata
TTGAAAGAAATGATCAGAATCAATAGAAAGTGTAAACATGCTTTTATTTTGTGATTTTTGATGATACAAGTAGAAATAAGAGGTGAAGATTTTATCGGGGAGGGTGGGGGGGGGGATGCTCTTAATGTTGGTGGATAGTGACGGCACACCAAAAGACCCCATTTTCTATCGCTAAGCTGACACCCAATGACCCTATTTACAAGCAGTGCCCTATTTGTCTGGCACTTAATGACCCTTATTTTCTGTCGTGGACATCTCTAATTCATGCTGTTCACAATCTGAAGAGGTCTAAACACTAACAGAAAATGGATCCTTATTTCAGTGTCTGGATTTTTGCTTGGAGCTGAGGATTTCAGTGCAAACTGCATAGCCATTCATCCATTTTCACACCTGTATTTTTTGGATTCTACACCGAATGCCTCTTAATTGGCCGCTGAGGCACTCAATTGACCCCATCACTTTTGAATTTGAGTACCCCCTTCCCCCAGGATTTTGTCACAACTGGGATCATGAATTGCACCTCTTATACCAGTCTCAGTCTACCAATATTTAAGCTTAGATTGTCCAAATGTCCAAGAAGTTCAATTTAGGGTTAAAGAGATCCTAGCATTTTGGGTTAAGTAGGCCTATATGAAATGGGTGATGTACACAGGGGATGGGGATACTTAAAAAGAAATAGATCTATATTTGAAAAAAAAATCTTAAACATTGGCTCAATTTTGCTGGAAAAACTCCCTTATATTGTTTACTTTACAGAGGAGTATAGGTTCCCTATAGGTTCCAAGGGTTGAGCTGCTCATCAAAACCTACTCCTAGATGCACATTTTAAAACTTTATACACCTATTAAAATTTTGAAATTAGTTTCCAATTTGATAAATAAAATGAGTTTAACACATTACTAATACTAACCAGTAATTTTACACAAAACAAGTAGAGATATTGGCAAAAATGCAGCAAAATAAGCGAAAATGCAGAGGATGAAATATCGCATGGTGATTACTTATGTCTTTGCGTTCTAAAGCTGCATAGAATCGCAATGGAGTGCATGGTAAGTTCATCATTTCTTTTTTTAATAAACCTAACCATTTTAAACAATCACTTGCTTGTTTCACTCACGAAAATTATTGAAAATTTAACCAAAACAGTATTATTATTTTTATATTTTAAGGTGCAATTCATGATTCCTATTTGATTAACAATATTATGATTGCCTGGGGTTATCCCAAAATCCTCAATTCAAGAAAATTTCAAAACTCATTGTTTGGTGATTTAATTGACCCCGGTGATCCCAATTAAGGTTACCTCATTTCTCAAGACCCCTTTTAAGAGTCAGTTGTCAGTTCTCCAGCCCTCTGGTTCAGCTATATTGAAGCCCACATGCTCGTACTTAAAAAAATTAAGGTTGAGTACCCTCCCCCAGGGATATATGATCAAGTGGCTTGAAGTGATGAGAGAGGATTTCAAGCTGGTCATAATGTACTACTCTTGATTCTGATTTTGGTTTCTATATAGGTGAAAGAAAGATGTCTGGGCAATATCTTGTGGGTGGTAGCCACACAAAACTGAAAATGGCAGTGAGATCGGCAGCAACAGGAAAATCTGATCGGAAATCAGCGACTGGACGAGGCCTGCTAGGACCTCCACCCAAGTGGGGAATCACCAAAGACATGTCAGGCAAAGACTGTCTGAGCTCACGGGTGTTTGTTGCCAATGTACCCATGGAGACTGTACAAAAGATGCAGCTACATTCAAGGTTTTCTAAATATGGCGTAGTTACAGGTTGGTTCAAATGCACAAAATATTCACGGCTTTGGGACAATCATCAATTTTCATGATTTTGCCAAAATGAATTCATTCCATTTCCATTGTTAATTCATAACAACTTTGCTCATAATAATTTATGCATGGTTGCAAAAATGAAAACTCGCCAAGGTTCCAAAAAATTCATGATCAAATTTGAATATATGAGGGGGTATCAAAAAGTTTTAAACTTTGCCCAGAAGGGATGGAGCTATATCAATGAAGTTTTGTCAAAATAGTCACTCGTCTTTATGTACATTATGGTGCCGAAATTGGTTCATAAGTAGTTTTACTTTTTTCACAGGCGGCAATTGATGTCATCTAACTACTCACTTAAAATTTAAACTGTATGGAGGAACTTGAAACATGCAGCGTGATTAAGTCCCTACATAAGAAGGATTACAGGGCCCAGTACATCTAAATGACATGACCAAAGTTTAGTTGTTTGATACCATAGTAAAGGGTAGGCTTTTTTCTTTCCATTGATACCAAAATTATGGAAATTGGTTGCTGAACAACGTCACAATGACATAATAAAACATGGTCGACCTAAAATGTTGATTTTCATTGAAATACAAATACTGATTTTTTTTCAACAAAGAAGCCCCCTACAATAACGGTCTATGGATAGTCGGGTAAAAGTGGGAGAAATGTGTTATTTTGCATATTGACTATGTAAAGATGCCGTAAGTATCTCATAATAAAATTACACGCCTGGTTCCATTTCTTCTGGGTAAAGTTTAAAACTTTTTGATACCCCCTCGTATATATATGTGCACATATGAATCCCTAGAAGAGAGAGCTGATTTGGCCGGTGCATGTCATAATGGAGCCTCAGTTTTCAGCCTTGACAGTTTTTTTTAATTCATTTTATTTACCTGCTGTTTCAAACTCCATTTTGAAATGGAGACCAGTTCTGAGGTCATTGTAAGGCTGCTTTTGTGGAATATATGTTATAACCATGATAACATGTTATGAAACTTGATGAATGTTATTCTCATGGGAAACATCCCCGGGGAAACACCATGCTACCTGAAAATTTAAATATGTATTAAATTGGAAAAGAGGAAAAGGACAACTAACTTATGTTGCACAAGTTGACTTAGTAGCCAATTCCATATATTTGTCTGAAATTCTGATGTACATGAAATGACCACACACTTAAAATTATAGACAATCCCTTGCCTATGAACTTTTTGCCCTTCTCTTTAGGCTAGAATGCACCCTTGTACATGAACTTTGTCAAAGTAGCTAGGCCAAGTACAAATATATAATAGTTTCTGCGCATACGTTTTGGCTGCCGCATCATTTTTTTTCTTTTTACAAGTTTTCTTTTATTCCCCAACATTTCACTGAAAATTCGAGTTATTTCACAATTTATACTTCTTGATCGATCTTGACATGTTCTCATATGCAGTCTATACCGGTTCCGTATTTGGCGGGATTTCCCATATTTCAACTCTTAAATATCCGTTAAAAACGGGATGTCCTGTATTTACAGGGTCAGTAAAAAAAAATGCCCTCATCCTCCTTTATTTAAAAAAAAATTGGACGAGAAACTATTATATTTTTTTACTTGGCCTTATTGCTTTGGTCAAGTTGAGTCTATATCAGGGATGGTGCAAGGGTTTGTTGTTAGAGGAGGCAAATGACATATGAGACTCAAGTACATGTACAGAATTCTTTGAAGTAGCTTAAATTGTAGACTGATGAAAAAATTCTGACAAGCACACGCACATGCATCTATAATTGTATTATTTTGCCCAAAAAAAGAAAAAAAAAAGAATCTGAATTTATTTGTTTTGAAGTTGAGAAGGACTGCATGTCACCAAAAGACTACCACATCTGAGGTTTTTACGCTAAAAAATAGAATTAATACATGGGACAAAAAAAAAAGTTCATCGCCTAGGGTTTTGATGTTAACAGATTTGAATGCAGGTTTTTACCATATCAAGTTGTCTTTGAAAAATGGTTTATAAGATAATTGAGCTGTACAAAACTGACTGATCAAGCTAGCTAATAAATTTAATGTGTTCTTTATTCATTGACATTATTAATTCACCTAGGCCTAATTGTTTTGTTTGCATACAGAGGTGTTGATCCACAGGAAGGGATTTGCTTTCATCCAGTTTAAAAATCGGGCTGACGCTGTGGCTGCAATCATAGCTGAGTCAGGGACTTACTTTGGAGGAAGGAAAATAAGTAAGAGTTGTAATTCAAAGCATGATACTAGAAATTAATTAGTTACACTAGGACTGTTATCTTTTGTCGAATGGATTACATGTTTAAACCACTTGATACTCAAGATATAAATGCAAATGGCATTAAATTGTTTTCAATACAACTTGGAAATTAACAAATTCATAATGTATCCATTGTCCATTGTGTGACATCGTCGCTTAATATAGATACAACATTAACAAACTGGCATATTGTTTCAATGATCATGGCCATCATGTATTCCTGTGTTTGCGAGTAATTATACAAAAAGTTACGCAGTCTTGAACACATTTCTTGGTGGCAGTTGAACATAAATATCAAAGGTATTGCAGGTTTTTTTTGAGAATTAAGTTTTTCCTTTTGCGGTTTTTTTGGAGAATGACACTTGTTGCTACCGTGGTTTGCGTGAAAGTCAACTCGTTTACGCACGTATAACAGCGTGTGATTAATCTTATTCCAGTGCTTGTATCGCGGTACGCAGGGAAACATAATAAATAAAAATACTGCAGCGCTGTTTACTTGTTGATAAATCTACTAAGAGATGTCAGTACAGTAGGGACATGAAATATATCCTCTGCCAGTGACAGTGTACCACAAGTGAATAAATGTCTAAATCATATGAAAAATATTCAAGATATTCACATTGGTTGATAAGATCATAATAAAGAAACATCCTGCCCTTTCTTCAACTCTGTGGGCGTTGCATTGTGGAAGGAGAGGACATTATGCATTCGTAATTTTTGTAAATACACAATGTGTAATTTACCTAAGAAGATACTTGGAGTCAGTGTCCAGACATGTTATGCCTATTCCTCGGCCCTTCTCGACAGTGTTTCATTTGTGGACCGCCGCGGCAAAAGGGTGCAGTTGTCGGCTCGTACATGTTGCTCCTTGTAGCATATCTGATGTATGCTATTTGTATGCATCAGATATGCTACAATGAGCAACATGTAGGAGCCGACAACTGCACCCTTTTGCCGCGGCGGGACACATTTACAGTTGTGATTTTGCATATATGTGGAAGAAATAGATTTCTTATGTCGACTCTTTAATACATATTTTGTCTTGTGGCTCTTAAAATGGTTTTCAGTTGGCACAGTTACACGAAGGACCACTTTTAGAGTCACTGACCCATGAAGAGTAATACACATAAATTATGAAAAATAGTAGCTATTGCAAATTTCGGATTTTCTTGATGAGTTGAAATATGTTAAACTTGAGACAATCCAATGCATGCGACAATTATTCAAGAAGAGGCATGTGGACATTTTTGTGTTGTAAGTTTATTTTTCAGGTTCACCTCAAGTAATATCTCTTATTTTCCTTTTTTTATACTACAGCATGTGAAATAACCAAGAATGCAAATAAAAGTGGTCCATCAAGAAACCCAAATCCAGACAAAGAATTTGTGATTGGAGACCTTGATAGTGGTGACAATAAGACCAAAAGTAATCAAAAACCTTCTGCACCATTGCTACCTCCAGTTACTGTAGTTGGAGGAGGTGGTGATGCCCAAACTGTACAGAAAGATGAAGGACATGAGTCGTATTGGGGTAACAAGTCCTCTATATCAACACCACCAACCCCACTCCTTGCTCCGTCACCTACAAAGCAAGATCACAGTCTTACTCTGGGATTATTTATGAAAAAAAGTAAAAAACCTACCAAGCTAAGTCCATTTAAGAAAGCTGGTAAAAAGACGACAGAGATTGCCAATGAAGGCTCCGTCGATGAAAAGAAGCTTCCATCGAACCCAGGGAATTTGAAGTCATCTGCTTTTAGTAATTTCAAGTTTGGGAATGATTTGGTGACATCAACAGCAACACCAGAGGTAGAGGATGGACCTTTTGAAGAGTTATGGGATGAGGAATTTATCAATGAGTTAGAAAGAGAGCTCTACGCTGAGGGTTCCACAGATATTGAGTATGATGCGTGGGAAGAAGAAGATGAAACAGTAGCCAATAAGTTCAATGAATGGCCAGATACTCATACTGATGAGCCGGTACCAGTTGCGCAACTAACAGTGCCATTGCCATTGCTAACTAAACATGATGAGTCTGTTTGGGACGATATTTCCCAAGTTCCTTCTATTACACCTGTTAGTAGGACGGTGCAAGTTACAACCTCAGCTCAAGATGGTCCCGTTGATCGCGCTAGCGTATCTCCCTCTAAGAAAGATGACACAGACTTGGATGAAGATATTGATGTTGTTGGTACACCACCTTCAACAACAGATTTGATACCTAGGCAGGGTGAAAAGAATAAAACTGACAACGAGTCAGTTTTGGTTGAGGAATCAGTCAATAAAAGTATATCTTGCATTAACCCAAGCTTGGACAATGAGCCAGGTGTGACCAATACATCTCGCCAGGAAGACTCAAATATATTGCTCGATACAAAACAAAATAATCCAACATCAAATAAGTCATCACCAAAGCAAAATGATTTTATAGTTCAGGAAAAAGCAAGTGTTATAAAAACAGATGAAAACTTAATGCAGGTGTCTGAAAACACACCTCCAGCTGATTGTAATCGATATACATTGCCTCAAAATCCAAGTGTTTCTTCATTGACTGCTAATCCTGCGATTACAGATCAAGCTAATCCATCCATTTCTAGTTCAAGTGCTCATCAAGAGGAAAACTCCAGCAACTTGGTTCCTAAGTGTGATAGATATACATTGCCTCAAAATCCAAGTGTTTCTTCATTGACCGCTAATCCCAAGATTACAGATCAAGATAATCCATCCTCAAGTGCTCATCAAGAGGAAAACTCCAGGAACTTAGTTCCTGTATGCCAAAGTGAAGAATCTTCACGGTCAAGTCATGCGGCTTCTCAAGGTGAAAAATCAAGCAACTTTTTGGCTGCATACCAAAGTCAAGAGCCAAAGACAAGTCATTTAACCTTGATTCAGAATCAGCAGCAGCAGCTGAGGACAAGTTGTGCAACGATTATGTATCCAGTTGCTCCAGTTCCATTGGTACCGGTACAGGTCCAATCAAGGTACCTTATTGAGCTAGGGTTTATGTAAAAAGAAATGTAGGTTTGTCCTTCGTGTAAATCTGCACATATGTTTAGATATTTTTTATACATTCGCACAAAATTTTGTATGTTATAAAAATTTCTGCACAATTATATTTTATTGTTTGTTAAAAAAATCGGCATGAAATTTCATGATGTTGTAATTCTATTCTGCACAAAAGTTTGATTTTATTAATTTGCATGAAATGTTGTATGTTTTATTTATAAATCTGCACATTACGTTGTATTGATAAAATTTTCGCACTATTTCATGAACTATATTTTGTATCAAAATCAAAACTTAAGTTAAAATGATTAATACGGCTTCTTGATGTAATTAATACGGCATTGCCACAATAATATTGCATCACAGCCAATTGAAATCACTTCTACGTTTGTGTAAATGCACAAAGGTTTACTGACACTCACAAGTGCAATCAATGTAATTCCAGATTCGAACAGATTTTTTCTCTTGAAATTGCTAAAACACTCAAAAAAGACAAAATTGTAGCTCAAATTGTGAAGTGCATGTTGATTTCCATTGTTGATTTTCAGTAAAATAGGAGGATATTTTTAAAATCTAGTTCTAGGGCAGTCAGATATCATGTCTGTAATTGCTGAGTTGGTACTGTGATTGGAAGAAGAATTGTGTGACCTGATGCACACAGGACAGTTGGAGATACACCTCGCACAAAAAGAAGCACTGCATGCATGTCTTTAGAACAGCAGTGCGACAAAGTCTGATGATTTTAACGTTTCGGAAATATACATTTTATCACTGCATCTTTGCTCTTTCATAAAACACATCACTTCTGAAAATTCGTCCAAAAATGATTGGTGCTCAGAAGACATCGGGGTCGAAAAACAAATGTTGTGCTTTACTATGATTTCAATGGTTGCTGCATACTGCATGCCTATCACGTAGGCCAGAATAAATAATTGTAGATACTAGCGATTGATATTTGACTGTCATATCATGCCTCATCATGATCATTATAACAACTCCTATAGTATCGCATCGCATTATACAGTGACCATTGAAATCATTGTAAAGTACAGCATTTGTTTTTGGACACAGACTTTCTATCTCAGCCATTTTTGCATGAATTTTCACAAGTGAGACGTCTTTTGAAAGAGCAAAAGATACAGCAATAAAATGTGTATTATGGAAACATTCAAAATTATCAGACTTTGATACACTGCCAATCCAAAGACATGCAGTGTTTCTTTTTTTGTGCCAGGTGTATTTTGCCTTTAACCTTCTGATCTTGTCATTTGATTTGTTTTGGCATGATATTTTGTGCAGAGTTACACGAAGGATACGCTAATTTGTATACATAAAGTGAATGTAAGATACTGTTAATAAATTCAAATTATTATCCAAGATATAATATTGTTTGTTTACTTTTTTAAAACTAAAACATAGTGCAACTACTAACATCTTTTTTAAATTAATAAAATGGCATTGTTTTTGTATAATTTGTAAGAGAAGTGTCCTTGATCAAACCTACTTTAGTTATTAAGTTAACCCCCTAACTTATTACAAATCAGTTTGTCAAGTTCTATTTATTCAGGAAAACAATTGTTAGTAACTAAGATTTATTTATCTCAAGTAGATTTAATTTTCTGATGTCACTTTTTTCTCTTTCCAGATTTGGAGCACAAGAGCCGCAGCCAATGGCTACCAATTATGTAGTGCCGTATACCCCTCCCGTGCCTCCACCACCTGCCCATCCAATGCAGAGACCTGGACCACCGCCAACTCCAATTCCGCAAATTCCACCACCCACTCCACCTCCGCAAATTGCATCGCCTTCTCCGCCTCCGCAAATGTACACTACCAACCTTCCGCTTTGCACATCGCAGAACATTACATATGGAAGCTTGTACCCATCTAGACCGGTCGGTGGAACAGTTGGCGGCTACATGGCATATAATGTTAGCATGGGTGGTCAACCAATGTACAAGCATGGTCAACCTGTTCATATGAGCCAGCATGGGAGACCGATGCCACCAGGGAGTGGTCAGATGCTACCAAGGAATGATCAGTATAGACAAAGGCAACTCTCGGGACCATCAGGATTTGGTAATGCTCCTTCACCTACCCAAGGATTGAATGAAGAGAGAACGAGACATGTGTCTGGTCCAAGTCCTACTTCCACTCCACCACCACAATATCCAAATCCCACTCCACCACCACAATATCCAAATCAACAGCAAATGCCAATTAATCAACCATCAATGCAAGGACCACAAAGTTCCAATCAGCAAACAATGCAATACCAAGACAGAACTGAAAGCCAGCCTCCTATGCAGTTTTCTGGTAATGGCAATCAACCCTCCTCTTCAGCGGTGTTTTCCTATGAGCAAGACGGTCAGATGGTGAGCCGTGTGAACACAAGCTACCTGTCGTCAAGTGGTCCATATGGAACTGGGATGAAGAATTTGAGTATGTCTGCATCGGCACCATTGCAGCAGCAACTTGGGTTTAAGGATTCATCGTTTCCACTTACAGACATGGAAAAGAGCAAGGTCAACAGGTAATGGTACACAAGTATTGAATGCAATAGTACAAAATGTATCATGAGGTCAAATCTTGACTTCACCATTGCACAAGGCAAAATTTAAGTGAATGATATTTTGTTTCTATTGCATGAAAATATGTGGCTGTCCAGCCCCTTATGAGTAGTAAATGCCGGAAACTTCATTTTGCACTACAGGTGAAAATACACGTCAAGGTCATAATTTGCCAAAATTCATTTTTTGACAGATTTAAAATCCTTATGCTTATTACAAATTCAAGTAAAGTTTCATTTCAAGAAAATGATAGGAAATGTGAAATAAATCTGCATATTTTTAGACAATCAACAGGAATTATAGGGCTTACTGATCTTTGAACGTGTTTATCTCAGTTATACATTTTACTCCCCGACAACCTTTGACGGATCATAACTTGACTTCTGGAAATCGTGTGAAGTTCATTAAGGTGTCATTTTAATTCTTAAAGCATGGTCTTTGCAAATATTTAAACAAGTAAAAATGACAATAGGTGGCATTTACGGCTGGTTTGGGATGGTCAGTCACATATGTTTTATATCATGATAATACTCAAGTTTTGTGCATTGAGTGTAATAGCACCAATTGATATTCGGCGTGAATCACTCTAATTATGATGTGAAGGACAGTAGATGAAGTTTGATGAATTTATTCACAAGGTAAATGATATATAAACTTCCTTCCAGATACAAGTATTCATATTTTTAATATCATTTACTTCAGAAGTCTCTTTGCAAATGAAGAACTATTTTTGAGATTGTACGTTTCTCCAATTTGAAATGCTCTGTTGGCTTTTAGGTGTTAGTTTGAGAGCTATTTTGTATGAGCAATTTGACCTTCAGTCGTAAAGGAACATGATTATGTGTCGCTTTCTAGTGTGTAGCCCCAGCAGAAAATCATGTCATTGTCATAATGGAGTACAACTCGTTGGAAAAATTTCCACAATGGGTTGTTTTGACCAAATTTAAGAGAGTCGTGCACCTGAAATTGTCAACATCTTCCGACATTGCAACTGCTATGGCAAACGAGCTGAAACCAGGTTTAAACAAAGAGGTCAATAGCAATTTACTATTGGGAATCTCCATGGACATGGGTATTTCCTTAACATCTATGTTTAAGTTTTTGTTTTTTCTTTTATTCCGTGCCAGTGAATTCAAGCAAGCACTTGAGGTAGCCGGAGGTTTTCTAGAAGTGACGGATAACGCAGTGCTGAGTATCTTCATGATGTTGCCGGAAACGATCAGAAGAGGAATCAAGAGAACAGGTGGTCTCAAGGCCTATTTTCTCCAGTCTGGTGCATTTGAAGTGAAAGGAGACGTGGTTGCGCTGCCGGGGAAGATGAAGTCATTTGGGGTGAAGATACAACCTGCACCGGGAAGTGTAAGTTCATTCTTTTTCATCAAGCTTTTATTACAAACAATATATATTAAAAGTTCAATGGAGTTTTGCTTGTGTATGTAATGTGTTGTGTACCTTTAACCAAGGATATTAAAGGAGGTTTTTCACTCCAGTCTTCAATTTGTGTGATTCCATAAATGCAATGTGCTGGAAATACTTTACTCTGTGAAAGCTTGAAGAAAAAAAGTGGACCCAAATGATGCTGTTTGGTACATAATTTTTCTGATTTTGTTCAATCAATGATGTAACAGTGAGTCTGTATGATAGTTGGTTTTAGCATTGACAATGTAATATTATGGGTATATTTTGTATTAATAAATGATCAGAAAGACAAATTTGTTTCTTGCTTATTTCTTTTCCTGAGTACATGTACTATAATAGTATTATGTCATCCTCTTGGTTAAGTCCAGTGTTATTATTAACTGCAGATGAGGCATTTAGTGATGTTCCCATTAAAACCTGGTTAAATAGTATTGATAAATCTGGAAACAGGTCTATTTGCACACTAACATTTTAGCTAAGTTAGGGGTTTGCGCCACACAGGCGCCATGCCTGGACCGACGCTGCGCGAGTGCTTAGTAACCCCACTCTGCATTCTGTTGTGCGCGCTATTGACTACAACGCAACACGCATCCTTCATTTTTCCGCCAAATTGTATGTAAGCAAAGGAAGAGCGCTTGACTAGCTCGATAGCTGCATTTTAAGTTAAATTACCATTCTGTTGCTGTAGTATAGATGATCAACACCAATGTGTTCATTCATTTCACATTTTTATTTTGGTCATTGACATTCAGAATATAGTCACCATGTATCCACAAGATGTGACATGCTCAGAACACTGGAATGTATGCAACACCATTTACGATTAAATCAACAATCCATGGGACTTTGACATAGTAGGCCCCATGCCATCTACAAATTCAAACTGCTTTCATTAAGTGACCAGATGCCATCCTTTTATAGGTTATTTCATTTGAACATAGTTCTATTTTATCATTAAATAACACTTTTAATCATTTCCCTGCCCTAGGTTATTCAAGTTTATTGTTTAGGTCAAACCTTGAAATTGTCTGACAAGTCATTGTAGGTTATATTTCAAAGCCACACTCAAAATTCTGAATCCCTGTATCCAATTCAGGCCAAACTTGTATCTTTAATGCCGGTTACCCCATGCATGTTTGAGAGGAGTCTGGCCGAGGTCATTCGAAGCAAAGGTTGAATCAACCTTTACAGTTTACATGGTGAGACCCAAGATTATGGCGATGACCTTGTCATATAAATAAGAGTATAGTGCTAGAACCAAAACTTATAAGGTCACTGGGAACTTCAACCATGAAAGACATACAATAAAATCAGAATTTTGCGAGGCTGGGATGTAGATTCACAGCCTAGTGCTAAGCTTGCATTTATATGGACAGCCTCATTGTTGATATATCGTTTAAACAGCTGGCAGAATTTTCAAGGATGCTGAAGCCTCCATGGCAAACCAGATTTTAAAATGAATTTTGTAAATGCATGCACTCATAATGAATAATGAGCAAAATAAATGATCGTGATGATCATGCAAGTTATTTGCCTAATCTCCTTTTTTTCATAGAAAATATATGTGTGGTTTCCACTGGGTCCTGTAGACCCCAACCCCATGTCCACCAAACTACCTACATTTTCTCAGACACTCGGGGGTCGCATGTTCCTGAAATTGTTTCCACTGGGTCATCTAGACCCCAACCCCATGTCCACCAAACTACCTACATTTTCTCAGACACTCGAGGGTCGCATGTTCCTGAAATGTGGTGAGTGGGTGCCCCTTGACCGTCCAAAATACCGAGTTTGTATTGGTTAGTGGATCAAAGGTCATCTGGGTTATCAGGGGTCATTAAAGGTCAAATGAGGTCAAATGGGGTAAACCTTGGTATACAGACATGAAACTTGGGAGGGCGGGGTCGATTGTTGATGCCAAAAATTTTGTGGTCACTTCAAGGTTTAAACAGCTCAATGTGCATTACTGATCTCCACATTCAGCGGGAACATATTTTACGCATCGTGTAAATCTCACATTTCTTGTTTCTTTGCTGAAAAGAAAAGTTCAACTGATTTTCAATAAGAAATTACATTACAAGTCTTTATTTAGCCTTATTTTTTGTACCAACATTTAGAAGCCATACCCCAAATACCCACAATTTTGTCCCCATGCCGGAATAAAGATGGCGGCGAGTCTAGTGTCTCTCCTGTAACTCAATGGTTGCACTTCAAATTTCCCAATACCACTTACCTACCCACGCTAAACATGAGTATTCTTCAATCCTACATGTTTTGTATTGCAGTCCTATTATTGTTTCATACAAATCTCTGATTTAAAAGTGATATTTAAACAGGTTGTGGCACAAACAGAACACCATGAATCAATCATTTCCAATCAGTGATCTACAGTACTGCGACATTGCGCACGCCTGACAAAAAATGTGTCTTGCATAAAATACATGCTAAATTGTGTCACTCTCGGCTCTACATTTTATGTGTCTGAGAATTATTTGAAGCAACAAAAATTCTGCAAATTCTACTTTTGCTTCCCATCTATTACTGATATCAAAACTCTTGTGATTTTAAAACAAAACATTGCATTTGTTTGTTTGTTCTTGACATACAGTATCAAGGGAAGAGATCCAGCTACGGTCTGAGTTTTGAGGCAACTGAGTTTGTACCGGGTGGACAGAAGTCTAGTAGTGGAAATAACAACGAAAACAAAATGGTAAGAATCAAAGGTGTACGTAGAGTATGATCACATTCTCATCCTTCAGACTCAACTGGTAGTAGTATTTATATTTTTGGTGGAATTTAGAGCCCAATATTTTTCTGATTATAAATCCAAAATTTCACCTCCAAAGGCTTATCGTTTTGAAGATATAGCATAAAATATTTGTATACAATGGCTATGTTGAGCTTCCAATACTCAAATTGTTGATGTCATCACTATGTTGTAAGCATCAAGGGGTGGAGGGGACACTTAACTTTGGTTTTGGTAGAGATATGCAGCCCCAATTTCTGAAACGTGGGTGTAGGGAACTAAAGATTGACTCTGAAAGGGGTCTAAATTGACCCTAAAATGATCCTTGAAAACTGATTTTGTTGGGGTCAATTTGAGCTTTTAAGCAATTATTTCCAAAATTTTACTTGAATTAGGGTTCTAAGAATTAAATTTCCAAAAGGGCACATGCGAACTGAAAAGTTTGAAATTAGGGTTTGGGAACTAAAGATTGTGTTTGAAATGGGGGTCTAGCGAGCAGCAAGCAAGGCATGTTGTCCGACAAAAGGTTTTTTTTAGGGCTGCACATACCGTTATCACCTTTCTAGGTCATTGCCAAACCCCCAGTCTGAAACCTAGTTATGTATAATAATAATAATTCCAGCATTTATATTACGCCTTTGCCAAAGGATACAAAGCCCTGACCATTTTTATTACGCCATATAAACAAGGGAATCATCAGAACCACTTCACCTTACAAGGCGCACTGAAGGCGCAGACCTATCAGCACTTAGGTTGTGGTATTCACCCTAAACAACTCCCCAAAGCACTCGGGTGTGAGTGTGATTATGATATGTCATTATTTATGAATGATCTAAAATCAGGATGGTACTATACTCTGGGAAGTTTGTTTTGTAGAACACAAAAAGCAGGTGTACAAATTAACATAAAACACCAAAACTGACAATGAATTAACCAGGGTAAAAATACATGCAAAATCGGTTCAAAAAGTGCTGAAATGCCACAATCCCCAGTTCAGCCTGAAACAACCAAGAACACACACACAACCTTCAAAAAAGTCAACAATTTGAATTGTATGTTGTTTGCTGATATTGGGTATGAGGCTATTCTCTAAACATATGTATTGATGCTATATAGTCTACCAGCCAACAGCAAATATTATGCTTAAAAAAAAGTTTTGTGGGCAAAATGTGTTACAGCTTTCCATCCATGTGGAATCATATCCTCAAGGGGTGTACATTAGCGTGTGGGTGGATGGTAAAATTAAT
>JXSR01S012723.1:48792-62695 GCA_000969725.1 Ophiothrix spiculata
TTTTAATTGCTAATTTTTTGTAGCATTAGACTGGTTGAACCAGACCCGTGGCGTCTATTATATTCGGCGCTCTACTATTGATTAAGATGCAAATAAATCAATACCATTGCATTCCAGACACACAAGTGTTCTGCTTCAGCCATATCTGTCAGTGGTTTAGGCAAAAGCACCTCCAACCTCATCATAATTTGTTCAATTGGCACAAACTTGAAAACCTGACAGGGAACACTGATTCCAGGCATCATTACATACCAGTAATTGTAAATTCCAAAATCTTTCACCCTCTTTCAATCTTGTCACTCAAACATAATATATAATCACTGTTTGTTTCAATTGCTTTTCAGTTGTGGTTGAAAGTGCATGCAAAGCACAGGTAATAGACCATGGTACATTTGAGCGGAAGACCAGTCTTACATTTGCTGCCAAGTTGCTTGGAGCAGCCAGTCTGCACTCAGAGAGTACCTCCAAAGCCACCGATATCTCTTCTGGACATGATCAAGATTTGGCTAAGAAATCCTTTGATAAGGGCGAGTTGGGATCAGAAGAGACTGATGGTAAAAATGAAGAGGTTAAGATTTGCAATCAGGAGGAATATGAACAGAAAGATGGCAAGAGAATGGCTAGTGTTGAGAAAGAGGATGTTGATGCATCTGAGGAAAATCATGATGGTCTACCTGGGAATGCTGTAATGGAAAATGAGTCGAGCCATTCAGATGTGGAGGTCATTGATGATGGAGGTGACTTGGACAGCTCTTGGGATACAGTCTCTAATGATAGTCAAGATGGTGCACAAAAAGAACGTACCAAGCAGGAACTTGTGGACCAGTTCCTAGTGAAAGAAGTAGATATTGCTTTGTCGGAAATGAAAAAAGCAAGTAAAAAGAAGTCGTCTAAGTCTAGCAAACCTGTTACCAAAGATGATGTGGCCTCTTCTGGTGGTCCTGATATATCTAGTTCAGATAGTGAGGTGGTTAAGAGTAAGCGTACTAAAGTTAAGTGCGCTGCAGTTTTTAGTACGAGTGAAGATGAAAGCTTGGCGAGACGAGTGAATCTAAGTGGTGAAATCCATAAGACTGATGATGGTGATTTAGGTTTGGATGATACAAAGACTGGTAGGTTGGAAGACACTAAAGGTGGTAGTGAGTCATCTGAGTGTCATGCGGAGAAGCAAGAACCTACTGATTTCAAGACTGATAGTGTCAGAGATGTAGGGCAATCTGTATCTGATGATAAAGAGGACCTGGTAAAATTGGGTGATGAGGAGAGACTAGCTGTTGATGCAAATGAGCAGAGTAAAGATGTTTCACAAGAAGATCATCCTTGCCCCAGTGAACAGGGAGAAAAGAATAAAAATCGAAGTATGGATGACAATCAAAATATTATGGATAAAGTTTCTATGAGTCAAAGTAGTGGAGGTTCAAATGTAGATCAATGTAAAGAGGAGTCTCTTGCGACCAAAGAGGAGTCTATTGCGACATGTGATACAACAAATGATGTTGATCAGTCATCAGTGGTTGTAAAAGAAAATAGGGAGAAGATGAATGTAGAAGGGGGAACAGGTGAAAACTCACTTGATGATAGAACCGAATCATCTGCCCAAGAGACTGAAACCACAAGTATTGACTGTGTCAAAGGGACAATCCAAGCCAGAGATGCAGATAGCTTATTGTCGGAGTTGGAAAAATTGTGTGTCGTTGATCAAGCTGAGGATAAGTCGGATCAGGAAAATGTAGAAAAACAAGCCAATAAGAAGAAACTGGAAAACATCCGTTCAAGTGAAGTTGAGGAAGATGTAATTGTGCAATGTCAAATCCCCGTAGCTGCTGCAGGGAACTACATTGAATGTATAGTTGACCCAGTCAAAGAGGCCGAGGTCAAAGTATCAGTTGGGGTCAACACCGATGTGGTCAGAACTGTGCACAAGGGAGTCATAACGTGTAAAGTGCCTAAGACATCGCGCGTGACCAATACAGTTACCGTGACGATGGTGCCTCGTGGAGTCAATACCACTGATGAATATGAAGAAGAGTACAAGCAGAAGAATGCTGAACTGGTAAGTAGAGTGTCTACATTTTTTTTTGGTCATTTCTGTCCAAGAGATAATGACACCAACTTTTTAGAAGAATCATGGTTTCCTTCAAATGTATCCCACTTTTTTTAAAATAACCTTGTTGTGATTTCAAAGCCCTAATGTAATTCAACTAAAGTTGTAATGGTGAGTCCAGTATTTGATTCATTATTTTTCAGTTTTTGTGCTACTGGATGAATGATAATATACACAAAATATATCATTTTATTATCTATTTTTAAAAGTTAACAAAAACCTTCCAGCAAATTCAAATTTCTGAATGTGATACATGTTAGAAACTCTGGATATGGCATGTTATGTTTTGCTCAAAAGCATGGTGTTTCCAGGGAACTTATAAGGGAATCTAGAATCGTCCCATTTTAATTTGACTGCCACGTAAATCCTATGGGATGGCGGCCATCTTGGATTGTCGCTCATGGAGGGTGAGTTATTGTACCTCTGGCATTTTATGTCTGTGTGTGCGCCACACTTTGAGAGTGGATAAGCGTGAAAATTGGTGTACTTTGATCAGAGCAAATCGCAATAGACGCTTCATAAAACGCAGACACGGATTGCGTGTTAAACAAAATGCACATGCTGTATGCTTCAAAGTTAAGATTTACGCGATCTGCCTGGATATTGGGCCAATTAGACTTATCCGGAGGTACAATAACTCTGTTCCATGATCGACACACGTTTCCCCTATAAAATTTCTTTCGGTGTTTCCCTGCATCCCACAAAACAAAAGGTTCTGATTCACTGAATGTATGCTAATTAAAAGTAAGCTGTATTCATCAGAAATGATAATAATTCATCAGACATTTCAGCCAAATAATCATCATGAAACAAAAATGAATCTGAAAAAACTTGTCATATGCTTAGGTCCTACGACTTATTATCTTTACAGGAAAATCAAATCCGTCTATTAGAAGGAAATCTAGCTGATGAGCATGACAAGCTGACTCAACAGAAGCACTCTCACCAAGTGGAGTTGAAGTCACTTCAAAAAGAACTAAAAGAGCTAACCACTAAGAAGAGCGTAAGTTTCAAAATTTTTGGGAGTAGTCATGCCAGACACGCAGAAGGTACCTAAATGTTAAGATGATTTTTTTTTCACTAAATGGCTCATTAATGGTTAGTGGAATTTTCACCAGCTTCAACGATTGGTATACTTTTGTTACTTCTTTTACCATATAAAAGGTAACGCATAAAAAATTTCAACCTTAACCTTTTGGCATAAGAACTTCATTGCACTATATGTCACTAGCTTTAAAACTGAATTTTTACTGGTTATGGAAGTCGCAGAATTCTAAAGAGATCATTAAAAAAATCGTGGGCAAAAGTATATATCTTTGAAAGTTCTTAAATTTCTTGAAATGAAGATAAATTGTGTAGGGTGTGAAAGGACAATATTATTGTTCCCTTTAGGATTATGAAGCACCTTGTACCAAGCAAAAAAAAAAAAAAAGAATACCCGAATCATGGTAAAAAACAAATAGCGAAAATTGCTAAACCCATTGATTGCACATGGCGTGATAAACACATTGGCCCGTATTCCAGAAAGATGTTTAGCTAAACCATTGTTTAACTGAGCATCAACTGTCCAGGAATGATACGCATCATTGCAGCTTTCAAGCAGAACAGTTCAATGAGTCGTGTTGTTGACGAGAAATAAAACCTTGATTTAGCTAAACACCTTTCTGGAATACGGGCCATTTAGTTTACAACTCTGTTGCTGAGCATATTTTTGTGATCTTACAAACTCATGGATATTGGTCATGGCTGTACTTTTTGAGTTTTGTAGTTAACTTTAATTTCAATTTGACAGGTAATTGAAGAGGAACTGAAGCTTAAAAGGCGCCAGCAAGTTGTGGAAATTAGGAAGACAACTGCTGAACTACGAGATACAGATGCTCGCTACTCGGCACAGAAAAGCAAAGTGTCTGCATTGGAGAAAGAAAATTCTTGGTAAGTTAGCATATCTTAAGGTGTGTTTATTTATCTTGGACCATATGTACATAATGTCTCATTAACTGTTTCTTCAGATGGTCAGTTGCCAATGAGTCCCGGGTTCGATTCCCGGCGTTCTACGCAAAAGTTGTTTTAGTCCATGCTTGCTTCCACAGATTCTTCACTGGGTACTCCATTCTTCATCCTTAATTTCAACATTGTGTACCCCACCCCTGATATGGGAACCTGCAAAAAGGGTAAGTAAATATTACAATCTCAGTGCTGATATGATGTGCTTTGAAATCGGAAGCACTAATGATTTATCTGTGGCGAATCATGAACGGCTTAATTTATAGGATATATGATCAAAATGAAAAATCAATATAACAGAAAGCTGATTATTCCGATGTAGAGTCATTTGAAATTGTGAATTTCCCATTGTTATCCACCTGGTTTGAAAAATCGAGAGTAGATAATGTCAGAGCAGTTGATGGTTTGATTGATTGATCTTTCACTATTTTTTCAATGTACAGCATAACCAAGGAGCTTTGTTCCGTTACCCGTGAGTTATTTGACCTGCAAGCTATCATGGAAGCAGAGGCGGCTAAAAAGAGAAGAACTATCAGTATAGATGAGGCCACATCTACAGAGGATCTGCAGGAAGTTGACAGATGTGAAGTGGTGAAAAAAGAGGAAAGAACCAAAGCTTTGTCTAAAAGAGCCCAGGATGCTGAATTGAAGGTAGGAATTATACATGTATGACAACATTTTGTCTGGTGTGTGGCAATGAGCTGTCAATAATAAGGAAAAAATGGTAGATTTGTATTAGAGAGCACAGAATGGAAAACTGAACGTAGGAATACAGATTATTTTTGTCCTGGGAGACAATGGGTACTTGCATATGGGCAGATTACCTATGTTTGGTGGTAAAGACCTCATTTTCGTAACAATCCTCAGATGTTGCAGCTCATATTTTGCAGCTCATATTTTGCTTATTGTGTAGTCCTTCACCAATTCCATATTTTGGAGACATCAAATGTTATACTTTGATCAACACCAAAAAGGCGGGAATTATTAGGCTTTTCTTCAACCGCAAGTAAACATAATCCCACTTACACGTGCGCTGTAGATACTGACGCACGATTCACACGTACAACGCGCGATGTGTTTCCTGCTTTGTGCTGTGTTCAGCTCATAGATATAGATATACTAATAGCTGTATCAATTCACAATGTGAAGGGGCCCCCCTATTTGGTGTTGATCAAAGTATAGTGAAAAATAATCAGCAATACACTTGTCTGTGTTCTGCTGGCAATGCTTTGATATGCATTTGAAATAAGAAAAAATATTTAACAAAATGTTAATTTTTGCCGTTTTCAGGTTTTAAAGATGCAGCTTGAGAGATGTCAGCAAGCTTTATACAAGATCCAGGAGCAGGGTCAGTATACCTACAAAGTTTATGCCAACAGTCCACAAATCGGGTGAGTGAAAGTACCATGTACAAAACATGACCCACCTGTTGAAAATTTGGTTCTGTTTGATTTACTGTTAATGGTTTCTCAAAGCATAAAATCACTACCAAATTTATAACAGAGATGCACTGAAGCAAAATTGTTTTCTGTAGCAATTGTTGGATTAAGCATTTTTGAATTTGCTTTTTTGTTTAAAATAAATTGTTAATTCTAATGTTCTCGTCTTACTAGTTTTGACAAATCAGTGATTTGTTATTTTTTAAATAGAATTGCTTTACAATGTTTTGTGCATTTATCTTCTAAACATGTCCTTACTAACAAATATTACATGATTATTTGCCAAATAATCCATTGCAATCTCACAATTTTTACCCATCATATAAATGCAACTATACTCGTGTTGTAGTCAAGCTTACATCAACAGTGGCGTAGCCAGGGTTTTAATATTGGGGTGCAAATTTTTTTTTTGCCGAACGACAACAAACATTTGAGACTCAAAAGGCCTAGACCCAAATTTTTTCAATGTAGCGTTTGAAAACTGGGAAAAAAGGCCAACAAGTGCGTAGACAACTTTATTTACATTCTGTGTCACAATTTCTCAGGAATCTTGTAGTATGGGGTGCTATGTCACTATTTTGAGATTTGTGGGCTTTTTTGCTATAATAGGGTTTTTTGGTCTTAAAATGTAGATAAGACACCCTAGACCTCAAATCAAATTGTTACCATTTTTTTCGCTCAGCGGTTTGGCGGCCATCTTGGATTTCAAAATGGACGCCATTTTCAACATATTTTTGTCAATATCTCCACTTCTGGGCAAGATCGGAAGCTGAAAATGGTGGCAATACCCATGTTTATGATACCTAGGATTCCATTTATGACATTCAAAATGTTCCAAATTGTTTACTTTAGGCAGCCATCTTGAAATTCAAAATGGCCGCCATTTTTAACATATTTTGGTCAATATCTCCACTTCTGGTTAAGATAAAAAGCTGAAAATGGTGGCAATACCCATGTTTATGATACCTAGGATTCCATTTATGACATTCAAAATGTTCCAAATTGTTTACTTCAGACAGCCGTCTTGAAATTCAAAATGTCCGCCATTTGATTTGCGTTTTTGTTCATATTTTTCTTTTAATGCAACAGAGTAAACTTAAAAGTTGGTAATGAAGGTACCATACATGTTAAGATTTACTGACACATACTGCAAATGCTAACAATCAAAAGACTGATATCATGAATACTACTAACATAGATAGGCAGAATTCATATTTTTCATGATACTTCTCAGTGCCGTAGATTGATTAAGTTGAAACCAATACACGATAAACTTGGTGCATCTTGTGCTATAGCTCTCCCAGGCTTCCACGCATTAACAGGTTCATATACCACTGGATGTATAATAGCTGGAAAGAATGCCGCATTAAAGAAGTTAATGGAAGCACAAGACAATGTTATCAATTAAGGCATTAAGTGACCTTGGTGTTGGAGAACTGTCGCCTGATGATGTTTGTGTTGGATGTGAAGAGTTTATATGCTCCTTACTGAGTACCAAAGAAGTGTCAGCCACAACAGCTGCTTCCTTTAGATGGAACAAATTCCGCAAACTTATAAACCAAGTCAAGGTGTAGACAAGTTTCCTCCAACACCAGGTGCAATTCTACAACATGTACTCCGTGCTCATTTGCAAACGAGTATTTGGCAGCAAGACTCAATTCCTCATCCCATAATTTATGACCCCTGCTAACTTGGATGGTGTAGAGATGGTTCCAGATTAGTTCCCATTTTGTCATTGACGGATTGGGCTCCTGAATCTGTTTCTCAACTCATCAAATGTAACTGTCTGAAAACAATAAGTTCATCAAACCGTTGTGTTTATAAGAGAAACCAAATGGAATGCACTGAACTTTGCAAATGCACTGCCAATGAAGACTGTTGCAACACCATAGTCCAACCTCAGGAGGTCAGTGATGACGATGAGGATGATCATAAATACAGCTCAATTTTATATTCATTTGTAGTAAGTGTTTTGGAGATGACTTAAATAAAAATATTTCAAAAATTATACTAGAAAAAGCGAGAACAACACGACGTTGTAAAAGTATAGCATTAATTTTCAAACTAATATTCTTCTTTCATGCTTTATCAAGTAAAATGTTTGAAATACTTTGTAATTGGTACTCATGAACCTCATAGAAATATAGATATCGGTTTAGAGGGGCATTGGACAAAATATTAAAATTTTGTTTGTATATGATTTGCTCATTCTATGTTAGAAACTAACAGTCAATTACCAGATATCGGGGAATCTTTGATCAAAACCTTCAGAAAAGTCAAAAATTTAAATTTTATTTCATCTGTTGATTTTGGGTATAAGGCTATTCTCTAAACGTATATATTGATGCTATACAATCGGAAACAGCCAATTAAAGATTTGTTTGTAAAACAATCCTTTCACATCATAGATGACAGAAAAATCAAAAGAAATTTGGAACTTTTATCAGATCTCCTGAAAAGGCCAATTCTAGAAATTCAACTATAGAGGGTAGTATTTATCGTTGTCGACAACGATAATTAGAAATAAGAAAATATCTAAATATTTTGATATATAGTATTTGAATCTGACAATGAAACTTTGCACGCTGTCATTTTTACCACGAGTACCTCAAATGATGCAAAAATCTCAAAATGTTTGGGGGAAAATTTGGGGATGATGCTGAACTTGTCCAATGCCCCTTTAATATCGTTCATCTTTATCAGCAGAGAACCATGCTTAATTGTAAATTTTCTGACATTTCTGCAATATATTAAGCAAGTTTGCTATTTCTACTTCTTAACACAGTCAAGTGTCAATTGTACCTTTTAAAAATACCAAATCACCTTTTGCAGAGGTTTTGCAGTTCTGTTAAAGAGTCAATTAAATAGACAGATTATCTTTACAATGAAAAAAGGCTACGTTATTGACTCAAAATTTCATTGATTTTCAATACATTAAAAGAGACAAAAATGGTATGGTACAAATTTTCCAAAGTACATTACTACAATATCAAATTCACCTATTGCAGATTTAGATTTCCTTTTGAAATTTCAATATTGAATCTCTGGCATAAATTATCTAATAAGTCTAAGATGTAATTTTTTAAATTCAAAAGAGGTTGTTTGTAACCCTTGGTATAATAAACAAAGTAGTAGTAAGTAGTAGTAAGCAAATATTTTAAATCAGGTTTTATTCCCGTCACGGGGGTGGCCGGATTCACCTTACACTCGCGGCAACCGTCTTCACTCCCTCCCTCCACCTCACCCAATTCAATGCGTCCTTCCTCCCCAACTCAACCCAACCCAACCATTTTAATCTCTTCCTCCACCTGCATCCTCCAATTCTTTTTGGTCGCCCTCTCTTCCTCAAACCATCCACCACGAAATCAAGGGCCCTTCTAAGAACATGCCCTTCATCCTTCCTCAGCACATGCCCATACCAACGCACACTATTCGCCATCGCCAAACTGTCCACTACTTCTTCAGCACCCAACATCTGCATTAAGTCCTCAGTCTTCTTCCTATCCCTCAACTTCACACCACACATCGATCTCAATGTCGCTCTCTCTGCCCACTCCATCACCTTCCTCGGAACTCTATCAAATGCCTTCTCCAAATCCACAAAACACATGTACAACTTTCTCCCTTAAGCTCGAAATTCCTCTTGCAACCTCCTCAAAATAAACACTGCATCTATCGTTCCCTTCTCTGGCATAAACCCAAACTGCATCTCATCCACATCCACTATCCTCCGAATTCTATCATCTATAACCCTCTCCACAATTTTCATTGCATGCTCCAACAGCTTCACTCCCCTATATGCACCACAGCTCATTGCATCCCCTTTTCCTTTAAAAATGGAAACCACCACGCTCACCGCCCACTCTTCTGGCATACCCCTCCATCTAAAACCCTCTGACACAACTCTGTCATCACACCAATTCCTATCTCTCCACTTTCAATGATCATCTCAGCGCTCGCCCCTGACGGTTCCGCAGCCTTTCCTGTTTTCATCTCGCTAATTGCCTTCACCACCTCTTCTCTATTGATCCTATCAACTGGCCCTTCCGCCACATCAGCCTCCACCTTCCGATCCCATTCATTCTCCTCATTCATAATCCTCTCCATATGCTCTTTCCAGATATCTCTTTCACTAAAATTCAGCTTTCCATCAGTACCCCTCATACATCTTCCCCGTTCAACATCTTTTCCTTCCTTTTTCATCCTTTCCTTCCTTTTTCATTACCTTCTAAATCTTATACACCTTGTTTGGGCTCTCACTCAATTCACTCAGCCCCTTCTCAGCCTCCCTCCTCATAGCCCCCACAACCACTTTCTTTGCCCGCTTCTTCAGCCTCTTATACCTCACCTTATTCTCTTCCGTAGCATCCCTCCTCATATCCTTGTATGCCTCCTTTTTTCTTCCTATCGCCTCCTTCACCTCCTCATTCCACCATCCCATATTTGTCTTTTCTCTCCTTCCTTTCTTTTTTCCATATACTTCATCACATGCCTGCAGCACCCCCTCCTTAAAACACCCCCACAAGTCAGCCACATCAGTCCCAACAAGCTCCTCAACCCTCGTCTCAAATTTCTTTCTTGTCTCTTCTTCTTTCAGCTTCCATACTCTCCTCCTCTCTGTCACAACCTTCCTCACCACCTTTTTCACCTTCCTCTTGTCCACATCTGCAACCACCAACCTGTGCTGCAATTCCCCTGGAATCATCTTAACTTTCTTCAGAAATTTTCTATTCTCCTTGCTTACCAACACAAAGTCAATTTCTCATTTCCCCCAGAGCTAAACGTCACTTTCCTAAACCAGGTATTTGCTACACATAGGTCATTTTGATCACAAAACTCCAACAACATCCTTCCTTCCAAATTTCTCACCCCATACCCGTTCCCTCCATGGACGCCTTCAAATCTCCCTTTCCCTACATGCCCATTAAAGTCACCACTACACAGAACAAATTCCCCCTCACTTTGCATATCCCATTCATCTGCTATCTCATCATAAAACTGTTCCTTCTCTTCAAGCCTCCTACCACTCTGCGGAGCATATCCGCATATCAACCTCACTACCTCCTCAAAAACCATTACAACTGTCATCACCCTGTCACTCCTTCTTCTCACCTCCACCACCTTCTCGCACAACTCCTCCTTCACCAAACCTCCTACACCCCCAGTCCATCGCTCACCCTCACCCGAACCGCCCATCGGGCTTCCCATCATACAACAGGCACTGCCTGTCGCTGCCCGGAATGACTCCTAGGTAATACCATAACTTTCAGCTTATATTCTTTTCTATGAATTTATATAGGACCTAGTAAAATTTCCCGCCACTACTTTTTGTATCTTCTACCCTCTACCCCCAACATCCTAGCCCCTCCCCTCTCCACCTCACCTCCTGTATACAACACACATCCACTCTCCTCTTTCTCAGCTCTTCACATATCTCTGCTCCTTTCCCCTCCAAACTCCCCACATTCCAACTTCCTACCCTCACCCGAACCGCTCATCGGGCTTCCAATCATACAACAGGCACTGCCTGTCTCTATATTCTTTTCTATGAATTTATATAGGACCTAGTAAAATTAGTTATGGTAATCATTTTGAATTTCGCGATGGCTGCCAGAAGGAAAATTAATCGTGGGTATTTTCACCATTTTCAGCTTCCTATGTTGCTTACAAATAGAGATATTGGTCAAAATATGTTTAAAATGGTGGCCATTTTGAATTTCAAGATGGCTTCCCAAAGTAAACAATTTTGAACATTTTGAATGTCATAAATGGAATCCTAGGTATCATTAACATGGGTATTGCCACCATTTTCAGCTTCCTATCTTGCCCAGAAGTGGAGATATTGACCAAAATATGTTGAAAATGGCGGCCATTTTGAATTTCAAGATGGCTCCCAAAGTAAACAATTTTGAAAATTTTGAATGTCATAAATGGAATCCTAGGTATCATAAACATGGGTATTGCCACCATTTTCAGCTTCCTATCTTGCCCAGAAGTGGAGATATTGACCAAAATATGTTGAAAATGGCGGCCATTTTGAAATCCAAAATGGCCGCCAAACCGCTAAGCGAAAAAAATGGTAACAATTTGATTTGAGTTTTAGAGTGTCTTATCTACATTTTAAGACCAAAAAACCCTATTATAGCAAAAAATCCGACAAATAACACAGCATCCTGGACTATTGGCCATGAAATCAATTTTGCGACAATCTTAGCAGTTTTTCATACAAATTGGTTCAAATTTTACTTGAAACTGATGTTGTTCAAAATAAACGACAAACTTCTGTTAGACTTCAAATTTTTGACAGTGGTACAAATTTACTGACAAATGACCTCTTCCTACCGACAAATGAAATATTAATGGGAGTGCAGCCGCAATAAACCACTTTCGTATGTCCCATAATGCATTTTGAAAGTACCACAAATACGGTATTTTCAGCATGAATAGGAAAATATTCTATTCCTCTGACTACGCCAATGTACATGGAGTTGATACATGTTTATATCATTATGGCTGGTATAAACTCATTATTCTTGAAAAAGGTTTTGCTCTGTAACTGCTAACTGATATGTGTAGTAGATAATGAAATCTCTACAAAAGTGTACGATATTAGAAGAACATATGTGACCCGTCATATCGATAGGTACTTTAAGGGTCCCAAAATAAAAAATAATTTTATGGTCTCATCTGAAAGAGTATATTTTAAGCTTTAAAATGAAACCTTGCTTTTGGTTATTGGATGTTCGATTGCAAAGTTACATCCAAATAGGTAAAAGGCATCGGGCTGGTTCAGAAAATTATAGTTCTGAGAAAATTGAGTTTAAAGTTTCTGTACTGTTAAAACTTGAATGGAGAAAGGATTTTTATCTCAGGTTTTTAAAGCATTTATCTTATGTATTGGTTGTTGGAACCTGATTAATATGTTAGAATACACTTCAAAGGTAACGTTTCCGATGAAATTAGAAATTCGACCTTGGATGTGACTTTTGACTATGCTCAGCTTCAATGGCCTGTATCTCGTAATTTACTATGCCAGTATTAAGGTACCTTTAGATATGATGGGTCACATATGGTCAAAATGATGGTGATGTCGGATTTTAGATGTGTGATTTTCGTCCAAAAAAATTATATTTTGCCCAAAGTTTTCTTCAAAATCTTTTAAAAATTTGCATTGTTTAGTTTAGGATTAGTTTTCTCACATATTTAATTTTCATCTTAATTTTCGATATTGTAAAAACTAGTTTTTTGGCAATGTTTTTTTTTATTAAGGTCAGTTGTTGAAATACAGAGCAAAACCTTTCCGAAATTGAATGAGTGACACCAACATTTTTACTCTTATGTTTCATGAATATACACATTTTTGACCTGAAAATGTTGGAGTTTTGAGATAAATAAAAAACCTCTTTGTTAATGGCTTGAAAAGTCAATATCGTATTTAAATTAATGGTTACTACAATCTTTGCCAAAAGTGTTGGAGCAAAAATCAGATGCTTTGGAAAATGTAGCCCCTGAAGTTGCACCCCCTGTACAATGTTGAAACACCAAATGTCATTTCTCGGCCCACAGGAGGACCAACATTAAGATAGGGTGCGGGGATGGGATCAAAAGTTGGGGTAGACCAAGGTTGGCAAAAATCACGTTTTTTTAAAAAAAATCGATTTATTTGATTTAAATCGGATTTTTTTGATTTAAATCGATTTTTTTGATTTTCATATCAGAGGTTTGTAGGAGCTACACCCTTCCCCTACCTCACATTACTCTTAAAATAAGAATATTAAGTCCATCTGATCTTTAAAAATGTATTATCATAAATAATTGATCTAATATTTGCAAAAATCATGATTTTGTAAAAAAAATCAAAAAAATCACTTGTTTTATTCAAATTGATTTTTTTGATTTGATTGGAATTTCGGTTGATTTTGCTGATTTATATACTACTCCTTCCCCTTTTTTACTCTTTAAATGAGAACAATAAGTCCTTCTGATCTTGAAAAAAAATGTATTATCTTATAAAATAATTGATCTAAGGTTGGCAAAAATCATGATTTTGTAAAAAAATCATTTGTTTTGTTTAAATTGATCGTTTTTTATTTGAGTGGAATTTCGGTTGATTTTGCTGATTTATATACTACGTAGTACTCCTTCCTCTCTTGTTCCTCTGTAAATGAAAACTTTAAGTTCTTCGGATCTCAAAAGATGTATTATCATATAAATAATTATTCATGGTTGGTAAAAAAACCCTCAAAATTTTAAAAAAATCATTTTTTATTCAATTCAAATTTCACTTGATTTTGATGATTTATATGCAACTACTTCCCCTCTTGTTACATTTTGAATTAGAATAGTAAGTACTTCT
>JXSR01S012725.1:85732-99149 GCA_000969725.1 Ophiothrix spiculata
ATGGGCACTCCACAAATACAAGCTGTACCTTTAGGCCAAAAAAAAAAATTGTTTGGGCGCGTGTGTTACGGCGTAATAATAATGGCCAGCGCTTTGTATCCTCTGGAAAAGGCGCAATCAGGGATACCAGTGGTCAGCAACAATTTTGCAGGAAAATGATTGAAAATTGACTCTCGCATAATAAATCCTGTTGGGGTAAATTACAGGAAATATCTTGAAATTCGTTCAAATTGTAGGAATTCCTGTAATTAGAAGAAAACTGACATCCCTGGGCACAATATAAATACCGGAATTATTATTATTATTGGCCTTTTTCTGACTGACCCTAATTTTGAAAATCTGGAAAAAAGTTTTTACTATACAAAAGAATACCGACCCTAATTTTCAAATTTCAAAAAAAACTTTCGTTTTCCTTTTCAATTTTTAAAGGCAAAGTAGTTTAGCAAATAAGTTTTTAAACTGTTCCTTTGATCTTCTACATCATTTTAAAACATTTGTTAAAAATCTTAAATCATCCATTTTCAACCCATATTTTGGCTCTGTTTCATACATTTGTACAACTTAAGCCTGGGAAAAATAAAAACCTATATCAACTAACCTTGATTCCACCATTGAATATTGTCACAGCCGTTGTTGTTCTGATGAATGCATTAGTTTGAGCCTTCCTTGACATGATCCTGCAAAAGAAGGAAAAAAAACACCAGATGTGTGAATCAAGTGAACAAATAATTCATCTTTGCATTGCATACCTGTCAACATTCTTAAATTCTGATGCGGAAGACTTCCATAAAGAGTAACATTTTCGGACAACTGACGTGCAAGGCCAAAAAGGTACCCGAAACTTTTTGAACAGCTTTAAAAAAAGGTCTTACTAGCGCACATACGACTCATAACGATCACATAATTCAATTTCTGAACCAAAATTGGATACAAAATATAGTTTTTAAAACGTTTCTACCATTTTTTCTGTAATACAACAATACGCATTGCCACCTACCGTATTGTTTCTATTAATCGCCCATTCTATATTAAATGCCCACCCCAAAAAATTTCAAAGAGATGCGTTAAAAAACATTCAATTTTGTAGCATTTTCGTGTATCAATAAGCTTTAACCTACAATCGCTAGTAACAGGAAATGGTACCAATGAGGTCGTGATTCCCGGAAATGATGAAAAATTGTCAGTACTTCCGGGTTATCAGGGGCCATATAACAGTAAGTTGCCGTAATTGTTAAGCTTACTAAGCGATTTTGTGCAAATTTTGATGTTGAAAATTGGTCTCTAATAATCGCCCACCCTTCAAGAAATGTCGCCGCCCATGGGCGTTTATTAGGAACAATACGGTATAGGAAATTTTCATGCCATAGCGGGACAATGCGGTAGAATTTTTCAAAAAGCGGGAGATTTGGCTTAAAATGAAAACCCCATCGGGAGGTTGGGATTACTACCAAAAATAGGGAGACTTGACAGGTATGCATTGCTAATATGCATACAATATTATTCATATTCATCTAAGCAATCAGAACACAAATATATAAAGTACGTGGAGTGGACTGAAAATTCACAATGCACTCTGCATGTTGACCTTCTTGTTTGTGTGGCATGCGTTTAGTGCATGTTAATGTTGCATTGTTTTCATCGGGTGATGATTTATTTATTTATTTCAGCTTAGTTATGGCCACATAAAAGCCTAAATTCTTTTCACAATAGATGCAATGAATTTGGTTTAAAAAATTTACATTCCATTATGCTCGTATAACGACACAAAATCAATCCACTTGTGGGAAACTTGATTGATGTCTACAGGCCTCATGAATTGGACACATCAAAATTGAGCGCAAGTGCATTGATTTTATCTCATTTCACTCGCAACATTAAAATGCAAATTTATTGACCTATTATAAATAAAGGCAAAAGTTTAGGAAAATATTAGTAGTACTATACTGCTGATTATTGGTACTTCATTTATTATTAATTAGTCCTTCAATTCCTAGCGTTCCATTTCAGGACCCTCACTATTTCATGTTATGACCACAGATTAAAGAAAGTACAGGTAGAAAACAGGACATTTGCACTCGTCTTGTGTAAGTCAGGGGATTGCACCATGCTGGTGCCACGCCTAGACCGACGCTTCGTGAGTACGTAATGACTCCACTTTTTGTTCTGGTCGTGCAATACAATTACTTTACTACAACGCAATACGCATCTTGCATTTTCCGCCAAATTGTGCGTACGCAAGCAATAGCGTTTACCTGGTTCGATAGCCATCTTCTCTGCCAAATTACCAATTACCTTACCACCAATTTCATTAGCGAAAGACTCCATGGTTCAATGAACAATGTTTTAGCTACATAATACTGGTCAACAAAGAAGTATTTGTCTTGTTTTCCATATCCAACAAATAGGCACCAGACTACTGTTATTACTCGATGTGCACATTTATCTATAATGTGTGGCCAACTAAAGGTATACTTATCAATCTTGCAAATTACTGATTTACAATCTTTGAATTCAAAAAAATCCAAGTAGGTAACAGGGACTTCTTATATTGGCACACAAAGGGTATGTGCCACCCTAAAGACCCCCTTTTTAAGCCTCCTCTTCAGCTCCCAAAGATGCTCTTTTCAAGATTACTTCAGTTCCGAAGACCATTATTATCACAGAAATTGACTAAAAAGTGTGTTTTATTATGTTTTCAATCTAATTTGAGCATTTGTCAGCTCAAATAGTCCTATTCGGAAAAGGTATACTTTAGTTCCCATCAAAAACTTCACCTGGGAACCGACCCTAACTCACTAACTGGGACCCAACCCCAAATACTAACTGGGACCCGACCCTAACCTTAACCCTAAACATACCCTAACCCGAACCGGAACCGGAACCCTAACCCTAAACCCTAACCCTAAAATTTCGGATGGGACCTAAAGTATACTTGGTCCTCGTTTTCTTAGTTCCTGAGACCTCAATTCGGGAAAAATCAGTTCCATAGACCCTATTTTTGACACAACAAGGCCATATCTGCGAAACAACAAACCCAAGGTCAAAGATTTCAAGACCTGACGGTTCTTTCAAGATGCATGATCTCATTAAATCATTCCTCTCGAATGAATGATCAGTTCTTTATAGAACTTTCAAGAGGAACAATTTAATAAGATCAGTCATCTGGAAAGAACCATCAGGCCTTGAAACAACAAACCCAAGGTCAAAGATTTCAACACCTAATGCTTCTTTCAAGATATATAATCTCATTAAATCATTCCTCTCAAAAGAACGATCAGTTCTTTATTGAACTTTCAAGATGAACGATTTAGTATACATCATTCATCTGGAAAGAACTATCAAACCTTGAAATTTTGACCATGAACTGTTGTTAAGCAGACAGCCTTGTTGCGTTCAGACCTCATAATGTAATCTTTGCAATGAGGGGATCCCAACACCTTCACTACCGAGTTATGAGTCAATTACTTTCTTAACACAAAGAATGTCAGAACCATTTTGTACCTGGTTTGAAGGACTGCATTAAAGTCATTTAATATCTTGCGCATGGACACTACACATGCCATTTAAGTCAGGAGTCATTTTGAGTCATGACTTGCATACCATTACGCCTTCATATTAGGCCATGTGTGTCCCTGGTACCATCAAGCATTATGATTTGATGCAATATTTGAATTTGAAATTAGTGATACTTACCAGCTAAATATCGGCCTAAATAACCATAGGTTGGCGATCACGATATTCAAAGGGAAGGCTATCTGGAAAGTTAAAGGAAAGACAAAAACTATTACATAAAAAGGAAACAAACAATATACTGCTTCCTGTACACTTGTACTGCAAAAGAAGAAAAATAGCACAAATGTATCCAATTTTACATAAGCTTTACATGCATCCCCATTCAAAATCACACGCATCTTTAAAAGCCAAAGGGCATGTGCTGCCTACCCTTTGGTAGCACTTTTAGAGCTGATATATTGGTGATGTTCTTATTTTCTGGAATGTAAAAAAGATTCCATGGTGATTTGGGTTAAATTGGCCAACTAAAATACATTGTTAAATCATCATGGATGAAAGCTATAAAAGAATAGATTCCAAAAAGGTGATAGAAAACATCCAGACGCAGGCTGAGTGACCAACCTAAAGATTTCAAACTTGACACACTTATTCCAATACACATATGTGACATAAAATGTCTTCTAGTCAAAAAAATTCATTACCACTAATCTCAAAAATCCAACCGAAAAGAAAATCAAGAAATTTCATAGAATGCAGAGTGGACTTTGAGCACCAAATTGCCACAGGGGGTGAGGTAGGGGCAGTCAAATATCAAATGGATACGAGTGTAAGCTAAGCATGGGCATTTGGTGAAAGCACAATCCTAAAAAATGATGGGTCAGTGAGTGAGAGTAAGATTTGTGGCATTCGGTGAGAGAAAAATATATAAATCTGTGGGCTAATTGGTCAGATTTATTGAGTGAGAGCATGATTTTTGGAATCCGGTGAGAGAAATATATGAAAAATTGTTGGGACTTTGGAGTATAGTACACACAACTGTACAAAAAGTGGACTCTGGGTGTGAAAGCAATACTGAAAATAGATTTTCTAGCCTTACAAGCGTGTCGCCTCCTGAATGAAACTGCCCCCCCTATCTGAACCGTTCAATGTGGCATGTCACATGTACATGTGAATGTTTCTCAGGTGCATGGATTAATATGTTTGGATGTATGACTTTCAAAAAATTAAAAAAACCAGAATACGCGGTTCTCGACACAGAGTGTCGATCACGATGCCTCAGCCTTCCACCTTTGTAATCGGACTAAGTTGAGAATTTGACCTTTCTTTTGACCTTTGAACCCCAAGAGAAGGTCAGGTGACGGGGGTTACCATTAAAACTTTTGATCGTTGGTCCAAAACAAACAATTTGACACCTTAACCTTTGAATTTGGATGAAGTTGAAAATTTGACCTTCCTATATCCTTTCTGTTGACCTTTGACCCCGAAGGAAATGTCGGACAATGGGATTACCATTGACACTATTGATATATAAGCTTCGTTTAAGAGATATGGCCATTTTTCTCTTTCCAGATTCCAAAGGATTATATGTAAGATCGCCATCTTATAACATATCGTATTCATTAATTACATGGCTGATCGGGCCGATTTTCGGATATGTTGTGCTCAATTCAAAATAAGGTAGGGTTAACGTTTTGAAGGGGTTGGGTTAACATTTACCCCCCCAAAAAAATTTAGGATTTCAGCCTAAGTCCCTAAAAACCTAATAAAATCGCCTATTTTCTGCCTAAATACCGACTAAATTTGCATATTTTGCGCCAAAACTTTCAGAGAAAATTACAAGCCACCCTTACCACCACTCCACCAACTTGCATCGCTATACGCCTCATCAGTTCCGAGAAACGAGCCCGGATGGACGGTGGAGGCATAAAAAATGATAGGGGTAACTTACCTCTTTAACAAGGTATTCAAACGTGGCTTTTTCTGGTCCTTTCCCAAACATGTCTGGAAATGGATTCTTTTCCAATCTAAAAGTAGACAATTTACAGCAAATTATTAGTTTCGCCCTTTTTTGTATAGTTGTATGATCAAAGCACTGGTTAAACCTACAAGGCTATTGTATCATCCAAATTAGGCATAGTAATAATTTATAACATTACACAGCCATCAGGACACTGTTTTCATTTTGCTTCAACTAGGCGACGCCGGTAAGTGCCAAAGCCAAGAGGACACCTTTTCTGCACTTAGATTGTAACGTTTCCAATAAATGTCTTAACCAAGGACAAAACCCGTTTGCTGTGGTTGGGCTCGAACTCATAACCAACTTATTTGGAGTCCTACACCGTGACGTGTCACACCAAGCACTCTTTGGCAATTAGATTTTTGCCACAATCCATCCCAAATTATAAAACAATTCCATCCTGTGCATTATTCAGTATTGTTTGGCACCCCAGGTTTATTAAACAACAGACTTGCATCCTATCCATGTAATTGTAAAAAAGCTGTGTCTGCAATGGCTGACATATGTTCCATTTAACACATTGTCACTAGAATGTGAAAAATACTTAGAATTTGTCTCCAATATGTCAATGGCTCTCGAAATGGCTCTGCAAGCGACCAAGTGACTCTGTCATCTGTAGAACAATGTCACTCTTGAAATGGCTCTTAAAGATCTGTTTTAAGAGCCAAAAGAGAGCGATTAACAGAGCTCCTTAAAATACCAGACATGAAGACTTGTGATTCATATGTTGGGTATGGGGAGGGACTTTAACTGTGACACAACTTGAGCAAAGGTACCAATGTTTGTGTCTCTTAGAAGTATGGAAGTATGGCCTGTCGGTGCAGACTACTGAGGATTCATGTGTGTGGGGTGTGTGTATATGTAGCGGGTCTGATCAGTCACAGCTCCAGCAAAGACACCAATGTTTGTCTCTTTTGGAGGCATAGAACCATGGCCTCTGGGTGGCGAATACTGTAGATTCATGTGGTGTGCGGGTGTGTGTGTGTGTTGGTGGGAGGGTGTGTATGTGTGCAGTGAGGGTCTTACCTGGACACAGCTTGAGCAAGGATGCCAATGTTAGTCTCCTTTGGAGGCATGGAAGCATGGCCTGTTGGTGCACAGTCTACTGATAACTCCAGATTCATGTATCCTTTCTCACAAACACCAACTCTATTGATAAACAGAAAGGAAAATAAATATTCATTATAATTACTGCCCATACGAAAATAAAGGTACTTGCCGCTATCTAGCTGGTGTGGTTAGGGGCGGCTTCAAAATTCAACCGGCGGATGCCTGCCGGTTCTGGGCGGTTCAACCGGAATAAACAATAGCCAACCGGCCAGAACCGCAGGCAACAGCCGGTTGAGTTTTGAAGCTGTCCTTTAGCTGCTATTAAAATTGCTGTGCCCTTGCAAACTACAATCTTCTGCAAAACTGTTGGGACACTAAGTGTTAAAGCACTCTCCCCTCAATGTTGAGTATTTTAGACAAGTAATACTTGTACACAACATTGATTTAGGAGGGGCAGGGGGAGGGGGGATTGAAAAAGTTTTGTAAACGATAACATCCTGAAGTTTTTGATAAGATCACACATGCAATTTTACACAGATAAGCTAAATTTTTCATTGTTATCATGTGTATAGTATAAGTGTCCGAACAAGTTTTGCAGAAGATCGTAGTTGGTAGAAGGCTAGCAGCTGCTTTTCTTGCAAAGTACAGTAGAGGCTATGTAGATATTAGCTAACTGGTATGGAGATTAGTTACAGTACGAGCCGATAATAATGCTCGCTCAGGGTGAAAAAAATTGGCAGCTATAGTTGGAAGCTTACTTTACAAGCATGAGCCCAAAATATACTTCAAGTTTGATAAAGCAGCTAAAAATGGATCCCGAATGGTTTTCACAATTTCTGCTCTGAACATGATATCACAACAGTTTAACCCTAACCTTACTGACCAATACAATCACAATTTTTTAAGCATACAGCATTGTATACTGAATTGCATGGTGTAGTGTTACAAGCACAGGCCTTGCAGGTTCAAGTTCAAGTTCTTTCATGACAAACACACAAACCTTTTGTGTTTTGCTATATTGTCTAGTAATTAGAAGTTTGCCTGTTTTTCTATGTTGTGTAATATTCTAGGCACTATGGTGTGCCAGGGTTAGGGTTAACATGTGAAATAAAGGAGGTCCATTTTCCAATAACAAATAAGTGGCTACCTTATGGCTAGATGTATTTTGTTGATTACGTTTGTTGCTACTATATGCATGCTGCTTTGCAAATCAAAACCAAACAAATAGCTGCTAAAATGCTGCTGAGCAAGCCTGACTGCTTGATGCTCATTTGTGTCTACTAGGTTGAAAATCACTAGCAGCTACCTACCTACACAGCTGCCATTGCATTTGCAATTTTCAGTGCCGCACTAAAACAATGAATCAAGTTACCAATCACAATTAACATCATCAGGCTGTATGAAGGATTCAAGAAAAACTGAAACATCACTTTTTCAATCTAAACTACAGTCCTAAAATCATTGTCCAAATTTGCTGCAGCAAAATTAAAAAGATGCTGCATGAAATTACCACAATTTGTACATTTTGAAGTCGGTAAAGCCTTCCTAAGCAAGTAATCCCCCTCCCCTGTTTCAATGTTGGTTCCCCCATGGTCAAGAAACTATGCTTGGGTGCTCCAACTTTGTATATGAGGTACGGGGGATGCACTTATTTGAGCGCCTGATACTTTTTCTACACCATCTTATCATTCCCACTATTTTCTCCTTTTTTCTGTGCATTTTATGCCTTTTATGGACCAGTTGCTGCGATCTTTAAGAAAAGTTGCCTTATATGTATAAATTTAATGATGATGCAATATTTTTACATGGAACAAAATCAATGCACACGGATAAATTTTGATTAGGGACTTCGCTAGTAATCCAACTGTCAGTTTTAATTGTTATATGCAACTACCAAACTATGCAGTGGCACTTTTGGACTGTTTTACACAATTTTGGGCTATTTTGACCATTCTGGATAGGAAACTTAAAGTTAAAGATAAAATCTAAACCCCTGGCCCTGCTTTTGAAGTGTCTACTACACTGGGTCAGCATGGTCCTGTGAATTGTACATCAGAATTCAACACGGGTACATCGATTTTGTCACACTCGAATGAAATGCAAATTTTCTAATCCATAAAAAGCAGAAACATATAATATTTGCATATTATGATAATAAACATAGCCTCTCAAAACAATGTGACAAAGATTCATGCTAAACACACAGGGACTATCTACGTAGAATGCAGAAGCAGATGAATATGAATCTCCCCCAGATCCAGATCTTCGCAGACTGCTTACACAGAGTACAGCAGATCTGGATCTGATGCCCATAGATGCAAAGTGGCTTATGAAGATGTGTATTGACCTTAATATATGGTTATGTATAAATCAGTTTGAAGGAACTCACAATTCGGATACGTATCCGAATTTGGATACTCGGTATCACAATTCTGATACACGTATCCGAATTTGGATTAAAAACAGCTGAAACGGGACATCAGCTGAAATAGATATTCAGCTTCGCCGCGCACCATACCGGTATGTTTAATAGTCAATAACATTATCATCATTTGTCATCTATATTCTAAGAAAGTTTTGGCCAAATTATTTTGTCTTCTGTGATAAGGATCTATCAGGACATGTTCCGAGGCTGTCCCGCTGGAATTGCACAGATGGAAATGACATTTCCACAGATAGATTTATCATAGATGCAAGAAAGATGTTCTACATGTACTTTTCAGCTTGCACTATCGATTTGTTTCCTGCGCCACGACAGGCATATCAGAATTCAGATACCCCCCTATATCCAAATTCGGATACAGGTATCACAATATGGATACAAAATGTACGTGGGTATCCGAATTTGGATATGTATCCGAATTGTGAGTTCCGCTGAACTGAAATAGGGAGCTTGTGTGGTCTAGTGGAATACTGCAAGACTCCGAATCGTGAGGTCGCGAGTTCGAGCCCTGCTACGGCCAACAAGTAATGTCCTTGGGCAAGACATTTAATCTTGATTGCTTCGTCGACCCAAGCGCATTGGGGAGCTGTTAGGGGAATATTACAATCTAAATTCCGATAGGTCGGCGTCTTAAGATTGCTATCTAGTTGAGGTGAAATGATTGTGACGATTTCCTAATTACAGCGTATGTCAAGCACTATAATACTACGGTGAATAGCATGCATATAAATGCTGGATATTATTATTATTAATAGCCCCACAGTTCAGAATGTATCAAGCAGAGTGCATCCATGATACTTTAAAACAAGAAATATTTGGGGAAAGAAAATTTTGCGAATTTCAGAATCTGTTTTTTTTGGCGGCATTTTAATTTCACTAATTGCATCAACAGCCATTGAACTCATTGTACATTATTAATATTAGCGGCAAATTAATTTTGCGATTTTGGGGTATTAGCGAAATTAAATTGCTAGCAAATATTTCTTGTTTTACTGTGTTCTTGTCTTCAATCCACTTTGTGTATTTCAAACCAAACGGTGGTTGACCGCCCCGGTTACCAGAACAATAGCAACCGGTCAGAAACGGTGGTTCTGAGCAGTCAACCGCTGGTTGAGTTTCGAAGTGGTCCACTAGGTAATAAGTACGGGTTCGGGTATGAATGCATGGCAAATAAATCATGATAAAATAACAAAACTGAGACTATAGAAAAGATGATATGACTAAAAGCTGAATGATTATATCTTTTTTCCTTCACTGAACAAAATGTGTTCCTAGCTAGGGGAAAATGATAATAATGCTATGCAAAAATGTATTAGTTTTCCAAAACCTAAATTAGCAATCTAATCTACAAGCATATTCCTGATTAGAGCCTCTCACCAGATTGGAAAAAAAATCTTACAAGGCTGTCAAATTCCTCATGCCTGGGACCATTCGGTCTGTTACTGTTAACCCCTCATCTATAAGGAACTCTGCTTGAACACCATAACTCTCAAGTATTTTAGACATTTCACCAGCGCCACTCTTTCCACCAACCTAATTATGAAATACATTGAGTAAATGAAACTTTGTAATATTTCTTACAAGGCTGTCACATTTTTTCCTGCCTGGGAAAATTCTGTGTATCTGTTACTGTTAAGCTCTCATCTATAAAAAAAAAACTCTGCTGGAACATTATCATTCTCATGTATTTTAGACATTTCTCCAGCGACACTCTTTCCACCAACCTAATTAAGAAATATTGAATAAATTAAATGTGATAAACTTCTTCCTTACAAGGCTGTCAAATTCGTCATGCCTGGCACCATTCCATCTGTTACAGTTAAACCCTCATCAACGAGGTATTCTGCTTGAATATTGCGCATCTCTAATGCTCTTGCAATTTCAGCCGCGCCATCCATACTGACTACCTATCAAATAAAAATGAAATGAAATGATTTTGATGAATTTACATGTGACATTACAGGAAGTCTAGGATTGGATAGAAACTTAATGATCGTCTGCGAGTCCTACAAATCAGTTTAAGATTCTCAACTTGTTCATGAGCCATCATGAGAAAATGCCTGCTGAAAAGAAAAGATGTTTTGCATTGCCCTTCTTATAATAGATAAGAGACACAATGGCCAATATTCCAGAAAGTTGTTTAGCTAAACCATGGTTTTAATTTCTCGTCGACAGCACAGCTCATTGAACTGTTCCGTTTGAAAGCTGTAACGGTGCGTATCATTCTTTGACAGTTGGTGTTCAGATAAACCTATGGTTTAGATAAACACTTTTCTGGTATATGGGCCAATATGGTCAGTGGTACACGACAGTGCTGATGATGTCAACCATGGAATTTAAAAACGGGAATGAATACTCATGTTGAACACATCATCAACCACACTACCATTAATAATAATAATAACCGGCATTTATATATATATAGCGCTGTTACACGTCAAGACGCGACCACAGCGCTTTACAAACACAGAAAATACTTTCCCAAAAAATCTTAAAGCTACAACTTAAAAACTACAATCTTAAGGCTACACATGAAACAAATGGTGAAAACAACCATTCAAAAGTGTTCAAGATGACAGTGCTGATCATGATGTCAACCATGGAATTTAAAAAGGGATTCGATACGCATGTTGAATACGGCATCGATCATAGCACCATTCATGTATGGTTGACGCAGTGATCAACATGACAGTGAAGATGATGGCAACCAAAGAATTTAAACAAGGGAATCGTTACTCAGGTTGAACACTGCACGTCAACCATATGCCCATTTCCGTATGGTTGACAGTCTTCAACATGACAGTGAAAATGATTGCAACCAAGAAATTTGAATAAGGGAACCGATACTCATGTTGAACACTGCATCATACCATACGACCATTCCCATATGGGTGACACAGTCTTCAACATGACAGTGAAAATAATGGCAACCAATGATTTTGAAAAGGGAAACCGATACTCATGTTGAACACTTCATCATACCATACGGGAAATGGCCACCATCGTGACAAGTCACTCATAGAGGATCGGTTATTGTTCCTCTGGGTGTATTTCACAAAGATTTATGAACATTCTCAAACAGTTCATAAGTACTAGATTCTTTGTAAAGTTATGAACAACTGCAAGTTCATTTCATAAAAGACTAAATGCTTAAATACATTTGTAAATATCTTTGTAAGTCTATTATCAACTTTTAGTAATTGTAAGCATAGTAAATATGATCTCAAATTTGAACTTCACCAAGATTATGGTTTATTTGCGCCAAAATGAGTTACAATGAAAAAAGCTACCAATATGCTCTGCATAAACAAAAACAAGCTCTTTAATGAATGTGATTGCTTTCCGATAGAATGCAAGTATTCAAGCACATTTAAGATATCTACAATTTTTTTTGTAACTTTTTGTGAAATATACTGAGTACTTCTTCACAGTCATCATTTCTTACAATTGTTCCTTGACTTTGTTGGTTGCTCTGATTACTTTTAAAACCTTTTGTGAAATGATTATTATGATTCTTCTTAGCCATGATCATTTTTAGACTTGCAAATATACTTCTGAATAGTTGAATTAAATTAAATTACGATTTTATTTCAAACTCTAATCGTGACCCGCAGGTCAAATTGCTAGAATTTTTACATTATTATAAACACACCTAAACAAACACAATGCAATTTGTAGGCCCCAGCTTAATCAGCAGCAATATTGCAACATATACAAACATCCACCCGCAGGTAATAAGGATAAAGTGCCTTGCCCAAGGACACAACACGTTGGCACGAGCTGGGCTCAAACTCACAACCCATGGATAACGAGACAGTGCTTTATCCACCCGGCCAAACGTGTTCCCCAACAGTACGTACAATAACCTTATAGTGATATACTTCCCTAGTATTTTTCTGATGCATGTGAGACTCGTCAGAACCATTCGGAATCAAAATCTACATAACTCAATCTGCACATGTCTTAATAAACCTGGTAGGAAACGTGGACTCAAGGTGCGCATGAAATAAAATGCACACACTATTTAATTTATCTCATCAAGATTTACACCCTTAAATTAGCTACCTAGGCCATTTGTGAAGAAATCTGCTCATGTGTGACAACAAGATAATGGTGGGTAGAGATTTCCCTCTTCAAAATCTTTGTGTATATCAAAATAAACAAATGCAAGAAAATAATCAAACAAGCATGCAGGCAAACAAACAAGTAAACAAACAAGCATATGTGTGGTGCTCTGGCTTAATGAGCGGAAAGTCGCGATTTTCAAAATTGAGTTTATGGCATATTTTAATTCTCTATAATCTCAGCTTTCGAATGATATATAATATGTCATACTTTCTTTCTACAATTTTCATTTATAGTTAGAAACACAAGGCAGTCCACTCAAAATCTGG
>JXSR01S012725.1:122476-132504 GCA_000969725.1 Ophiothrix spiculata
GCTATCTTTTCTATTTTCGGCATCTTTTCAAAGATGCATTGCAATGGCCAGCATGCATAGATTAGCCATTTCTGGCTATCCAGGTTGGTACTTTTGTATGAGCTTGGAAGAGACCATGAGTTCATCATGGATCTAATGGCATGTGTCCGTCACGGACCAACCGAGGTAAACAAACAAACAAACAAACAAACAAACATATATAATAAGTACTTCCAGTAAGATCAAAAAAATAAATTGTTTGCTTGTCCTCAACTGAATTTGAAAAATTGAGTTGGTTGGTCGGGATTTCTTTTCTTTTTCTTTTATTATTTACTAGCAAACTCCAATGTATGTATGTGTATTATCATGGCTCAGAATATGAAATAATAAGATAGTTTTGGTGTTAAAATGAATCAACGTACATTAAAATAAAAAAGAACTAAAATATTCAACACAAACTATAAAATTTTCCAAAAGTAAGATCGGTATTCTTTTGTACAATTAACAGGAATCTAGATTTGAAATTTAAGGTCACATGTTACAATTTTTATTCATTGTATAAATTTAATATGTACCATCCAGTGGCAGGTTCAAGTTACGTAAGTTTAAAAAAAAGGTCATGTGACCTAGACCTTGCATTCTCTTGGAAAATAGGCCTACAGCTTATTTTTCCCAAATTTTTATTTTGACCGAATTATTACACCAGGTCAGCTGTTTTGCACTATTGAACTTGTTCATTGTCTAGATATCTTTTTAAAAGTCTGTGGAATGGAACCCATTAAAAAGGATGGCATGCAAAAATGAATCAAAATCTAAACTATAGATACACTGTCAATTGCTGGTCCCTATAATAGTTGTCATGATATTCATAAGTCCCTTGGGTCGCTTGCTCATTCAAAAGCGCCACTGCACCGAACAGTGTACATTCACCCACAAATTGAGCCCCAAATGTGTAAAACACGGCCTGTTAGCACATCATAAAATTCCGCACCCCAAAATTGGCAACATGAACAAAACTACTCTTGTTAATTGCGTTTCTGTGTATGTGTGTGTAAGTGAGTAAATTTGTCCAAATTTGATATCTTTTGATATTGATATTATAAGAAAATAAAACAAAATGATTGAAAATCATTTGCGTGTCTATTTTTCTCCACGAATACAAACAAACTTTAGGGGCTGATTGAAGCCCCCAACACTGCGCATGATTGTAAAAATCATGTGAAATCAGTCTGTTTTTAATGATTTTTACCACTCAGACTAGTCAGCCCCGCCCCCCTCAAAATTGGCAAATCCACTTTAGCCCCAGACCCCTACCAGGAAAAATCCTGGACACACCATTAAAAGTGACCCTTTTTTGCCACTTTTTGGATGTGAGTGCATGCCTAGTTTCTTCAAGAGTGATCCCCCTCCGGCCCTGCACTCTTGACTGGTATACATGTGTCATGCTTGGGTGAGTAAATTGCCTGCAAGCTTAAACAGTCACAGTTGGTTGGCACTTCAAGTTCAAAGCAACAGTTTTTAGCCATTTTACAGCGTTATTGGAATCAGTTTGGTTGCAAAAGTTGTAGTCTTTACATTTCAGGATGGGGAGAGGTAAATTTGTTGAACAGGCTGAACAGGTCCTCTACAAAGGTTGCAAAATAGAGGTTTGAAGCATATGGATATTGTTTTGGCAGTATATAGGCCTAGACCTGAAAAAACCCTGGACAGATATATAGTTACTGGACAGAAAAAAAAATAGTAGCAACCCTATATAACCAAAGATTTTTTTTTTTTAATTTTGAGAATAATTATAACCAAAGATCTTTGATATAACCCTCTAATCCTCACATGCTCATGTTTACATCACATGATCACATGCCAGACTGATACAGCATCACTCCGAAATAGATTCTCTCATGGAGAAAACACTTGGGGGGAGGGGGGCCATGTCAGTGGATTGTGCAGGCATTGGTAACTTACTACATGTTTAGACCTGTGATTTAGGCAGGGATTTAGGGTCCTACATGTTTAGACCTGTGATTTAGGCAGGGATTTAGGGTCCCACAAGCGAAAATTATACTGAAGGCATACCTGGTCTGATCTGCATGTTATCATGTTTCCAGTTGTAACCTTGGCCTTTTAGACAATAGCCTTTATGCCACAAATGATGTAACAAAAGTACAAATACCTTCTACAAAAAAAATATACCTTTATTTAATTTTCTAAACATACTGCCTGAATAGGATCAGATAATTATTTGCAGAGTTGGAAAATTCCATGCATGAATATGTAGAGAATTGCATGTGAACTTGACACCCCTGGCTGGAAGGATTTATGCTCTGTTGTTTTGTGAGCCTGGGTGTTGGAGCGTCTATCTATTTATTCTGTGGATTCACTGATAAATAGCAATTATTTAGCTTTACTAAATACCAATCTGAATACAACGGGTGTATAAGGTAGGCCTCTTGGATTTTTTGCCGGAAGTAAAGTAAGTAGCATACTTATTATAGGCTACTAACATTTGTGTAAGATTTTATATTATTTTTATCTCTTTGACAGTTAGAAATAATGTGATCAATTTACTGCTGAAGTGTTTGTGTTGGGAGCCTGGCCAAACGGTTAAAGCATAGAGGTTCCAGCTAGGATAGAACCCTGGTCGGACATCCTGCACTTTGATGTTCGGACTGTATCTCCTTGTTTCCTTGAGCAAGAAACTTTACTCTTATTGCATCGTGGTTGGGAAGTCATGTTATGCTGTTGAACGTCTGTTTAAATGTTCCTTGTAGGCCTATATCTGCTGAGATTATATAATTATCATTATACCAACTGTAGCATGCTATTTAGCTTTATTTAGCTTTGCACCATGATCTAAATAAGCAAAAAACAACAGTTTCATCCAGTTGCACAAGTGAATGCCAAGCCTGTGGTGCTTTATATTGTCAGGCTCACCCTTCACCTGTGAGGTCCATCTATGTATATAGATAGACTAGGGATGTGGATGATCTTGCATACCATGTATACTTTATCAATGTTTTAATTTGTAAAACATAGGTTATTTAAAAACAATGTTTTTTGAGTGAAAAACATATTTTTTTAATTATATCCATTGATAAACATAAAACACTCAAAAAATGTTCTTCACTCAGAAAACAAAGTGTCGACTTTGAAAGTATATTCTCAAACATATATATGCCTAAAATGATTTTAAAAGGGTATTTATTGATGATGCTGGATTGGATTTTTTTTAAATAGGGAATATTTTGTTCACTTCAACAGTATACCTCAGATGCTTTCAGAATGCAAAAATGTCACATGTAGAATCTGATGCCCAAATTTACATCATATGTGGTATCATGTTCCAAACTTGGAAGTACTTGTGACTTCCTCTGTTAGAGTGTAATTGGACCTCTTTTATGTAATCAGACCTCTATGTTGGGACTTATGGCCTGTGTGAACTCTTCTGTGTTTGTAAAGCTGAATTCATACTCGTGACGCATTGCGTTTAGAAACGCACGGAGCATGTGTACATTGTAGTTTTGAGCTGAAAATTCAATGCACACATGCTCCGTGCGTTTCAAAACGCAATGCGTCACGAGTATGAATTCAGCTTTAGGTGCCATGATAAGGTTAACATTTTCCAGATTTAAGTCTCAATTTTTTTTTTTTTCGAAGATGCCTAAATTGGAGATTGCAGCTTTTGTTTTCAGCCATAAATCATCCATAAGTCAGCAGTAAATTGGTTGTGGCTTGTTATGGTTGTCATGGGTTTGGAAAATGGGAGGTCCCTAGTTTCAATCGTTAACAACATGCATTTTCACCCCTCTCTTTTTAAGGAGATTGGCTAGAGAAATGTTCAGAAATCTGTTGGCATTAGGACCCGTTTAGAGTAGGCCACACTGCAGTGCTGTGGGTAATTTAATAGTCAGCAGGGGTTGTCTTACGAAGGGGAGATACCAGGCTTTGTATACCAGCCTGTGTAATGGCATTGGCAGCCATGGAGTTCAAATTGGGGTATTCCGGTCCAACTCGGCTCCTGCCAAAATCAACTCCGAGTGCCGAGACTTGCTTACGCGTAGAGACAACCTGCGCAAATAATACTTTCGCGTAAAGTACGCCAACCTGCACGCAATGCATGTGTGTATGTTTCAATATTTGCGCATTATGTCAATGTGCGATGCATCATCTGCAAGCTATCGGCAAAAACCCGAATACCTCCAATTTTGTCTCCATGCCAGAATAAAAATGGCGGCTTGCCTTGTATCTCCCCTGTTAATCTATGGGTGCTACAGAGTTTTGCTCTTAATTACTCTCCTCAATTGCTCAAGCAAGAGCAATTAGGAGCTCCTCTTAGAATGTGAAGTTTCCTATCTTTATTGCTTTTAGCCTTTGTTTTGATCTTCTAATACTCACCTAAACAGCTTCAGGAGAGCCATTTAATGCTTACCAGAGTCAATTTTCAAAAGACAAAAAGCCTGAGTCAATACTGTACAATAATACAAATGCAAATGATCCACCACAAGATATGGGACCAGGTTGTGATTTGCTTGCGTCTTTGGTGCTTGCAAATCCCTGGCCTCTGGCTAAAGGCTCGCTTCTTTCACCTTTCGCCTCTGGCCTGGTCTCGTGCCTTCGGCGGCGGCGCTCGATATCAATTATCAGTAACAAAAATCCAGCCTTTGACAAAGTCTTAAATAATTTTACTGCACTGCTCACTTAACTCAGTTAACTGCAAAAAATTGCAGACGCAATAAAATTGAATATGCTCTAATCTGCATAATAACCCTAACTAACCCAGATCTCACTAAATCTCACTGTAGAAAATTACAAAAATGGGTGAAACCAATACATTCAATATGGGGTTTTAATACAGCTAGGTGCCTAGTAGGCCTACTAGTTCAAATCCTTGTGAAAATGCACATTTTTCACCCCTCCTTTTGGGAAGATACAAATGGAAAAAGTTAGGAAATCCATTAGGGATAATAAATGGTTTGTTCAGTGGCGTGGCTGTGTATTGCATGCAAAACGGATTGTTGATTTGAAACATTTTTATTTGCATGCAGTTAAAATTGTAAAGATTAGCAAAATTTGCAATTTAGTTTGGACATTTTTAAAAAGGCTCCTTTAGATGAATAGTATTTGTCATAGTCCCTTGATTTTAACTTGTCAAAAATTCCATTGCAAGTTTACCGTTATCAAGTGCAACCTAGCATTAATTTTCATGAGTTATATAAATGTGAGTTCATAACTATTAGAGTTTCTTTGTTAAAAAGCATGGATACAAGTTACTTGACCTGTATAGTCGCACATCATCATAGAGAGTCCAACATACACTCAATGCACATCGTTTTGGTCATAAATATACATATCGATAACAAATACTAAGGCATCCATTAGGCTCTATACATGATTTACCTTATATATTTCTTTGTTTTTTGAGAGTGCCAAAGCACCAATCAGCACTAGTCATAGCGCAACATTTGGCACAAAAAATGCTAGTTCAAAAGAAAATTATTTTTAAGCACCCAAAAATGACATATTTGAGTGCAATTATCACCATTTGCTCAAAATACTCAAATCTGAGCAAAATCCGGTGCTTTCCTGACCCCTTTTCTTTTTTTGTCTAGGGTCGGTTGCTCATGCTGAGATCAAAACAGTATATTTTATATGGGGATACCATTTGTGATTTCATGTGTTGAGGAAAGTGTAGTTTTATTTATGGTTTAAAAATATAAAAACCTTTAAATAGGCCTATCAAAATTCCTCACAAAATTGTATATTCACAAACACATATGGTAAGCCTACTTCTAGTATTCAGATGATGCAATAGTGATTTTAACATGATTTTACCTAATGGGTGTTATGTAATTGATTTGACCTTTTTCTTTCTCAGCTTGTAAAGAAAAATAAACATATGTGTCTTCAACTTTAAACAACCTTTTATTGGTATACTTGACCAGGCTGACTTGACAGAATTAAAATACCCATTCTCTGTCAAGTTCACACTCTGCGGTTTTTTTAAAGGGCCACAGTTGTTTTGTGTTATTTTTAGATCAGCGTGTGGTTTTCCTGGTCAATTTATAACATGCATTTTGATTGGTCTTGTAAAGGGGAGTACCTGGAGGTGTGTCACAATTGAGGCTTGTGATTGGTTCTCAATCAATCTGGTGACCTAGATTTTCAGTCAGGGATGAGCTTCAATGTGTGCATACATGTGTAGCAATTACTGTATGCACAACGTGTACGGCGTGTGTGTGTATGTGCTGTGCAAATAGCTAGCGTCTTTGGCATGTGGATGACTCTGCAACATTAATTATCTGAGCTGGTGTATCTGTAAATCAGATCTTTAGATTCAACTTTGAGATTTTGCGATTTTCCGTTTGTTGTTGGTAAGTGCATAATCATGATAATCGGGGAAATATTGAGGTTGATGAATTTGTTTTCATAAAATACCTTCAAGGACATTGATTAATGATTTATTAGAAAACATGACAAAAGGTCATTCAATTGGCCAAACTTTGCTGTAGAGCATAGTCATAATAGTAGAACAAGAACTAATTGTACATTGTAGAAGCCATTGCACATGATGCAATAGGCTAGTTGAGCTTGAGCTCAATTGGTAAATTTGTACATGATGTATGCTGTAAATGTAATTATAATTGATTGCCTCAGCTCAGCTCAGGAAATTGTCATTTGTAAGTTCTAATGTTATTTTTAAGCATGTTAAGGAAAGAAGGAATCCTTTCTTGTTCACACAATTTTTACAATGTGGATTGCTGAGAGTGAAACAACAAAATTGCTCCAGCTCATGAGCTGTAAAAATATTGCACAAGTTGAAGATAGGGTTCAAGCTTGCAATGAACTTGTGCCTATATACTTATATCCTATATGAGGCACTGACACTAAGTCTAAGCGAATTCGGCAGCCTTGCAACACACATATTTCAATGGAGCCAGCCCTGGGACTACAATGGAGCCAGAGTTCAGGATTTTGTAACGCATCTTACGGCTACCTTCATTAAAATAAATCAACAAAAACAGGCTCGATGATTTCATTTTAGTGAGAAGATACAAACTTACAATTTATTTCCAATGAAGATGAAATCTGGATGATATGTTTTTCACCTCTACCTACACATTCTTCAGTGATCACGCAGTGTCAACAATCGTCGATCTGTGGTGCCCGATTTTATAGATCTCCATCTTCATAACGACATATGAAAAAAATTTGCTATCGGTGAAAGACATGAAACCAAGATCAACAAAATGCATCATTGGGTTTAGTCACGTGTGGTTTCACGATCAAGTTCTTAGCTGGTATGGCTGTATGTCGCGAAATTGTTTCAGAAGCTCAAAAATTGGCGTAAGGGGTTTCCAAAACAAAAAAGTCAAAGAATAGGGTTTCGGTTTAGTTTATACATAACTTTCCCTTGTTTCAGTTTTATTCAGATTATCTTCAAAATTACTTTCATTTTTTAACCGATTTTCCGAAATTGGCGATGGCGAGCTTTAAGTTTTTCTTTTACGTCGCTTTGGCGCAAAGTCAAAATCCTTAGCAGGAACACTGCAGTACAGGTTATGGGTTGACCATGACTTGGTCATGAATTTAATTTGATCTGGTACAATGTATGCCTCAATATAAATAATTATTATATACCTCATATAGATTCCTGTCCTCTGAATGGTTAAAAATGAGGGCCTGGATTTAACTAGGCCCTGTAAGTTTACTATGCGCGGGGCATATTTTTCTCTAGGCCCGCTCAATGTATTTTGTGTCATGTAACGAGAGCTTTACGCACGTGACTATAAGCAATCGTGGTCAAACATGTGCTGCAGTGCGTAAGCTAGTTATCTTGTGCGATACACATAGCGGTCACCACTAAAAGGAGAAACAAATATCGGAAATTATCATCGGGCGCTTTGAATGCTAAAATGTTCTTTTAACAAACCAGAGGACAAAAATCTATATATTCGGTATCAACAAATATTGACTGCTTTTTGTTCGGGGCATGGTTAAAATTATTTCCCCTCGGTGATCTAAAAACCATGAATATGCCCTCAGCCATATTCAATTGAGATCACCTCAAGGAAAATAATTTAAACCATGCCCTTCAAAGCAGTCAATATTTGTATACTGGTAGATGAATCTGGTGGCAGCGGTGGGACTAAACACCTTGTTACTTGTTACTTGGTGTTTTATTATCTTTCCTTTTGACCCCAACAGGGGTATACAAAGGTTTAACAGTATAAAATATGGCAATTGCTGGTAATTATAACAGTTATCAGGTTATACAATAATCAGTAATAAAAATATATGTACACTATAATAAGGTATAGCTTTAAAATAATAATACAATGTTATAGTTTTACGAATTATGATTTGTATAAGTACATGTATACATTAATAAAATACTATTGAAGTTAAAACTTGTGAAAACAGCACACTTTTTTCTTTTTTTCTTTTTTTTTTCTTATGTCTGAAGACGTGTCTGAATCACTGCAAACCCCGTACACTTGGCTACTCAATTCAGGGAGGGGTTCAAAGGTATTAAAGATATGACCACCGTTGCCACCAATATCCAACTGTATGTTACCCACCACGTCCACGCTTAATATTTAATATGAGACATACTGCGACCTAATAAATTTATGGTCCAGGTGGAGTTAGGACCCTGAAACTACCAGAACTAGGGGTGGGTGTCTGGTGCGAGTGTGCTAATAGGCCAAAATATGAGGATTTCCCTGTTAAGCATGGTCGATAATTCGATATAGATCGAGATATATCGATTTTTTAAAAAACATCGATATTGCCGATATTGGATTTTAAGGTTTATCAATATATCGTACTTGTCGATATTTTGAAAATAACATCGATAAATCGCATGAAGGCGCTATATCATGAAAACGCACAAATAGCAACAAAAACATGTCAGTTTTGCGAGTCTTAAGTAATCGCATAAAAAGCACTATTATTGTAACCAAACTTGTGAATTTAAGAAAGAGCACAAAAAGCAAACAGTGCGGACTGGGTTGCGAACGCAGAAAAAGCAATATACTATGAGCTATTTCAGCAATCTGTGCGATTTGCAATTTTTGGACACCATGGGCACGCGTATTATATTAGATTGCTATGTATGCGATTTGTGCGATTCATGCGTTTTTGTAAGTACACGGTCACAAAGTTGATTGCTATTTGTGCGTTTTGTGCGATTTGTGCGGGGTTTTTTGTATCTTTTCAGCACAAGATGATTTAGTTGATTGCTATTCCTGTCTTGTGAGTCCAAAGCCCCGATAACGAAAAATCACTGGTGCGGTAGCGTCAAGATCGTTGCGGCTCGAAACAGTCGCCGATTTTAGGTGCATAGTCCAAAGCGTACCCTTCATGCATTAGCATAATTTTAGGTGATTGGTGGTTTATTAGGTCCAATTTATTAAGAGCCCCGCAGGGCAACATAGTCCAAAAACCGCATAAATAACAGTAATAGCACCCACCTAAATAAATTTGTACTTTTAGAACGCATAAAACGCACAAATCGCACAAATAGCAATCAATTTAGTAACCCTGGAAGCATGAAACGCACAAATCGAACAAATAGCAATCAAATATAACACAAAGTAGTCACAAAACGCAAAAAAGCGCATAAATAGCAGTAATAGCACCCACTTAAATAGATTTGTACTTTTAGAACGCATAAAACGCACAAATAGCACAAATAGCAATCAATTTAGTAACCCTGGAAGCATGAAACGCACAAATCGCACAAATAGCAATCAAATATAACACAAATTTGTCACAAATCGCAAAAAGCGCATAAATAGCAGTAATAGCACCCACCTTTATAAATTTGTACTTTTAGAACGCACAAATCGCACAAATAGCAATCAAATACATACAAAGTGTCTAACAATTATAAATCGCACTAAACACCTTCTCTATTAGGACCGTTTTCTTTGGACTTATACTTTTCACGTAAATTATCCTATGAAAAAGCGGAAAAAGCAACACATTTGCGATAGCAGTGCTATTAGTGTGATTAGGTACACAAAGTAATTAACAAATAGCGCTATCGC
>JXSR01S012730.1:0-23346 GCA_000969725.1 Ophiothrix spiculata
ATTTTACATTTTGAAACAATTTCAAGAGTCAAACCGTTTTCCAGAAAAATGGTCATCACCCAAGGGGGGACTTATTTATTTTGAACTGTATATGTAGGTGTAACACACCAAACAATTGTTGAAAACTCATTTGTATAATTAATTGTTGCTGTTTTAAAACTACCCCCTTGCTTTTGATCATCCTCTACAATCTAACCAAAATGAAATTTTCTACCAAATTGATTATTTTATCAAAGACAATCATTGCATGCTTCAATCAATATTTGTTTCATCTGGATACACCACTCTCTGACAAAATCTCACTGTGTCAAATTCGTTGACCAAAATGCACAGGCATTTTATAGTAAATTTGGTAGAAAATTTCATTGTGGTTAGAATGTAGAGGATGATCAAAAACCATGAAAAAATTCATAATTTTTTGGATATTGTATCCGTTATAATTTTTTTCATGTATACACCTTCTAAGAAAGTCATTATCAGATTTCTTGTCAAGTTTCCTTTTGGTAAATGTATAACTTTTACCATATACGCCAACTGAGTCAAAAGATATACCATTTTAAGTATAAATTGTAAAGCAAAGCAAAGAATACAATCTTTGGAAAATGAGCTTTCCAGTTTTGTGGGTTTAACTGCACTCTTTAAAAGTTACAATCCATTGAATGCAAAGTGGGATGGTTTTTCTAATGTGAAACACAAAATAGGATCAGTTTGTGACTTCCGACCAAATGAAACCGAAAAGCCTTAGCTCTTGTAAACTGCTTGTTTTAACCTATACAAATGCAATCTAATGAAACCAAACATGATGATAGTGCTTGAATAAGGCCGGAACCATAGTCGGCCTCAAAACAGAATTTAAAGTATGAACGGGTAACAAACATTTGGTCCAATGTATATGGCAATTCAATTATATGTGCAATCTATCGCGAAATTTTATTTGGTCTCAACTCGGTGTTGAAGTTATTTTGATTGGAGTCATTCGTCATTTTGTTTGGAGGCCGACTATGGTTTGGGTCTTACTTGTATGAATAAAAAGCGAGACATTTGTTACTATTCAGTCGTACCCGATCATGTTTCAAAAAAAGAAATCGACTCTCTTATTCCAGGCTTAGAGAAGAATAGAGTCTTAAAGTAAGTTGTAAGTAACATTGTCAATGTGATAGATATACATGTCTTACACTTTGACTATCAACTCAGTTTTTATGTATCCACATGAAGAATTCTTATACATGTATGTAAATGTTCATCTGATACATGAGCTCTGAGGTAGGTTAGGAAATGTGATGTCAAAACCGGAGCTCTTCAAATTTGCTAATGGCCATATTGTTCATCTCCATTTCCGTTGTGTAGGGCCAGTACGTCTGTGCCATGCTGTAGCGGACTCAATGTTCAACTCACACACAGACAAGTTTGGTTTACTGTCTGTGAATTATCTGCATTACAGAACAAACAGAATAATGTCCTGGAGGCTGAGGCACTCCTGGACAAATCACCTGTCTTCAAATAGACCTTTTTGTTTTTGATTAAGGTCTTACAATTGCACGAACCATGAACTCCCATTTTCATTTTTATTCCCTTTCCGCAAGCAAAATCAGGTTTTATTTGTATCGTACCTTTCTTTGCTGATAATAATCTGGTGTACACAGAGTGCCTCTTATTAACTTTTCTTCAAAGAACATGTTAAATGTAAAACTAAGCATTTCTTGAAAATCAAAGAGTGATATTTAATTACCACTTGAAGGTCAGAAGAAAAATACCAATTAAAGAATTGAAATGATGTTGTTTCTTTACATGAAACACACCAAACAGTAGGGTCTTTCCGGGTCAAAATGACCAAAAATTTGCATCCTCGGACTAACGGGATGAAATTTGGGGATATATCACAAATCAACAACTGTACGCTCCTGTATAAGGAGATACGCTGAATTGTTAAATATATCGAGGGTCGAGAGCCACAAGGCTGTATTTGCACGGGAAACAAAAAGCCAAAAAGTCGTATTTGCACGTGCAGCAAAGGTGCAAATACAGCTTTTTTAAAAGTTTTTTTTTGCAAATACGGCCTTGTGGCTCTCAACCCTCGATATAATGGAAGTTAAAGTTAGCTTACAAATACAACGTATAATGGTTTCATAAGGATAAGAATCGTTTTTGAATTTTAAGGATATTAGTCATACAATGTACTTTGACAAGTTGATCACTGAAGCTTACTTCTGTAAGGTAAAATCTACACTCAGTCTGATCATACTTGCATTATGTAACAGTTTTGATCAACAGAAAAGTGTCAATAGACGCAAGGTTGAAACCAATGTTCGCCCTGGAAAAGTGTATCTGCTGGTAATAAGAGTGGGCTGTTATTTACAATTACACATGAGAAAAATTCGGTATAGGGTATGGGGTTCTTAAGTATACTGGGAAGTCCCGCTCAAATTGGTTAGGTTTTTAAAAATTGACCCAGTTTTCAGTTTGTTACTTTTAAGTAACAAACTGAAAACTAACATCCAAATATTGCATTGTTATTAGATGGAATTTCCTGTAGGAACATTGTATTAAACATTTATTATTGTTAGCCAAGTTCAGCAAGAGCCAAGAGATGTCGCCCTTCATATCAAAAACTGTTTGCCCACTTGTGACATCACAAGTGGCCACTGCTCATTTCCCATAAAAATGTTATACAATTTTAGCTGAAATGAACGTCACTTTCATGATTTCTAGTTGAATAGATGTTGTTTATTGGTCATTTCCAAACACAACCCTGTATTCATTTCATTTAGTAACGGGATTTAAAAGGGATAACTATTGAAATAAAAAAAATTCCCCACACTTAAGAAGTCTACATGTAAAGAACCAACATCATTTCAATTCTTTAATTGTTATTTTTCTTCTGACCTTCAAGTGGTAATTTAATATCATTCTTTGATTTTCAGGAAATGCTTAGTTTTATATTAACATGCTCTTTGAAGCATAGTTAATAAGAGGCACCCTGTACTCGAGACTATTATCAGTAAAGTATGATACAAATAAAACCTGATTTTGCTTGCGTGAAGGGAATAACATTGAAAATGGGGGATCGCAATTGTAAGACCTTAATCAAAAACAAAAAGGTCTATTTGATTTGTCCATAAAGTAGGAGTGCCTCAGCCTCCAGGACATTATTCTAAGCTATTCTATTTGTTCTGTAATGCAAACAATACACAGACAGTACTTGTCTGTGTGTGAGTTAAACATTGAATCCGCTACAGCACGGCACAGACCGGCCCTACACAACGGAAATGGAGATGGACAATATGGCCATTAGCAAATTTGAAGAGCTCCGGTTTTGACATCACATTTCCTAACCTACCTCAGAGCTCATGTATCAGATGAACATTTACATACATGTATAAGAATTCTTCATGTGGATACATAAAAATTGAGTTGATGGCCAAAGTATAAGACATGTAAATATCTATCACATTGACAATGTTACTTACAACTTACTTTAAGACTCTATTCTTCTCTCAGCCTGGACTAAGAGAGTCGGTTTCTTTTATTGAAACCTGATCGGATACGACTGAATAGTAACAAATGACTAGCTTTATAATACTTGAACAAGTTATTCATAAACTCATAAACTCTCTGAACACCCTTAAACCTGCCGGTATTAACGTCAAGTTTGACATTCGTAAATGTAATTGGATCGTGTAATTGACACCACTGTTTTGAATATTTGCTGTACATATGTTAGCACAAGATTTTACTTTTACCAACTTCATTACAGCACTACCAATACCCATGCTGGGAAATATTGCCTCTACAAGTTATTCAAGCACTTATCATTTTTGGTTTCAGCCGATTGCCTTTGTATAGGTTAAAACAAGCAGTTTACAAGGGCTAAGGCTTTTCGGTTTCATTTGGTCGAAAATCAAAACTGGTCCTATTTTGTGTTTCACATTCAAACATTAGAAAAACCATCCCACTTTGCATTCAGTGGATTGTAACTTTTAATGAGTGCAGTTAAAACCCACAAAACTATATGTTGCTTGAAAACTCATTTCCCAAAGATTTTATTCTTTACTAAAAAGAATAATTATAGGGTAGGTAAATTTTTTACTTGAAATGGCATATCTTTTGACTCAGTTGGCGTATTTGGTAAAGGTTATACATTTTCTAAAAGGAAATTTGACGAGAAATCTGATTATGGCATTAAGTTTTAGATGGTGTATACATGAAACAAATTATAATGGATAAAATGCCTAAAAAATTATGAATTTTTTCATGGTTTTTTATCATCCTCTACAATCTAATCAATTGAAATGTTCTACTAAATTGATTATAAAATGCCTGTGGATTTGGCAAACCAACTTAACACAGTGAGATTTTGTCAGAGAATGGTGTATCCAGATGAAACAAAAATTGATTGAAACATGCAATGATTGTCTTTGATAAAATAATCAATTTGGTAGAACATTTCGTTGTGGTTAGATTGTAGAGGATGATCAAAAGCAAAAGGGCAGTTCAACAATTGTTTGGTGTGTTACACCTACATAATATGTTTTATTTTCAAACTGGCTGCTGTATTCGTTTAATTCATGGTCTCTGTTCATAGGTAAGATTCATTGATTCGTCAGTCTATGAAATAAATTATATCAAAGTTTTTCAATACATTTCAGTATTAAAAATAATATGTGATATTATAGCATATAAGTATATTAATTATTAGTATTCTTTGGTATTCTAAAGCATGTATGGATCAGAAATGTCTGTGGAAAAGGCCTAAAAATGCTTTCTAAATGCAAAATCTATCAAAAAAACATATTAAAATATTTACAAAGAGCAAGATCCAAGATAAAAAAAATAGTGGCCAACACACATTATGATCATTCAAAAATGTTATTAAATGTAATACAGTCAAACTATTCAGTATGAGATTTAAGTCCTGAATGGAACTAAAATAATATTCAAAATACATGATACTAAAAATTTACTAAAACAGTTCTCTGGAAATGCCATCTGTTTTGTGTAATAAAGTTCAATCAAATAAGCAGTTTCTATCATATTATATCTTAATAGTTTCTTGTACTGTATTTACTCGTACAAATCAACTATTGATCTTTTTAACTGATGTACATTGCTCTACCTTTTTTTGAGTTATTACTATCAATGTGTGACATGCCTGAATCATGTCTTATGCAAATTATATTATTTTCAAAGTAAGTAATATGCGTACTTGGCACAACTGAATAACCTGCATGTAACTACTATAATACATTTATTATGGTAGGAAATGTTTAGTGTATTAATGTAGAATTTAACCACACTGTGAGTTACTTTCAAAAGAAGGAAACATGTTAGTAACAATAAGGCCAAAAAAAATTTGATTGCCCTTTCCGACCGACCCAAAAAAATGGAAAAATCCTGGTCGCGGTTTTTTTTTTTTTTTTTTCGAGAACCAGAATTCGCAATTCTTGAAGTTTACTATTGGTGTAGGTCACTTACTTTCTCTAAAATGTTGTTTTAAAACTGTCGAAAACATCGTAAATTGAATTAAAACCCCCGCATATCGTAGCTAAATTTGCCAAGCTGCGCTCCGTATCGTGTCTGAATGTGTCTGAAAGCTCTGAAAGTAACTAGGTATCAACGAGCGATTCGTGCACATGTACGGTAAAAATTAACCAGGTAAAATATTGCAAAATATAAATAATACGTTTTTTATAAGTTTAATTTGATTTGATTTTAGAACAATAAATATTTTTATAACTTGTAAGCGTTAAAAATAAAAATATAATAAAATATTTCGTATTAAACATTTACTTCTGTTGCGCGATAAATCTTTATGCATGAACCGATTGGTAGAATTCGTAAACAACATGGCGGCTTACGGGTATGCTGTATCGTATACGGCTGTCAAAGGAGCTACGATTCTTTGCAGTAAAGTATGCACTGTCGACCTCGAAGAGACATTTAAAGGATTGTTTAAGAATTCGGGTGTTTCTGAGAGAGTCCTGATAGCTGAGAGATTGGTGTTTCGAAGGGCCCAAATGGACCATGACAAACTGTGAATGAAAATTCTTAGACTTTGCATATTTTTAAGAAAAAAACATTGTTAGAGTATGTACGGTTTAAATATATATGCTTGACAATTTATTTCACAGTATTCGTTAGAATCTTGTTCCATTAAAGAAAAAAAAAAGAAAAAAAAAAGAAAAGAAAATCGACCTACCGACCCAAATTTGTTTGGAGGTGCAAGGGCAATCAAACAATTTTTGTTTGGCCTAAGAATCATTCTAAAGGCCATTTGAATTATATATAGATGGCAATTTAGACTATTAATAGTGATTTATATGATAAAGGTAATTTTAGAACCAGAACAATCCAATAAAATAAAGTTATTACTATTTAACATCAAAACTTCATTCTAAATGGCACTCTTCTTAAAAGAGTAAAATGTACAAAATTTATAGGCGTGCTTATTGACGAGTGTCTCACGTGGAAAAATCATATTGATCGTATTTCTAAAACTATTTCTCGCAATATTGGTGTCATGAATAAACTAAAATTTTCTATTCCAACACGCATTCTACATACACTTTATTGTACATTAAGGGCTCTGTTAAGGCTTTTTTCATAAATGTTTTTTGCTCTGTAACTTAGCAACGGATAATTAAATTCAAATAAAAGTATACATTTCTAGAAGCGGATCTGTATACTGAACATGATGGTCAGGTCATTTTTGGACCAAAATGTGTAATTTTGGACCTAAATTTGGATAAATTATCTTTAATATGATACCAAAAGTGTTATGGTTTGGTGACAACTTCTATCAAAAATAAAGACATTTGTCATGATTTTAATGATTTCTTGAAACGGCTCCACCTTATTTGATATACCTATTCGTGACTTAGGTCCTTGTGTAATCTTATACCTCTCTAATTATGGCGCCTCTTGGAAAATGAACTTCCTATCTCCACTTGAAGCTCAACATTGACACTGCCTCACTGGCTTGAAAGTAATACTCCATTGAGTAGTGACTGAGTTTCAACCGCTGTACAATTAAGCACTGATCTGATGTTCCTGGTCATCTGTCTTGACCATGTAATTAGAGAAGTCTGGACATGCACTTAAAGAAGTGGACACCATTCCTCGTGTAATATGAGAAGAAATTGCTGCTTCTCATGTATATTTAGTGAATCCGGTACCATGCAACTGTTGGCACCAATTAACACATCTACTTGCAATCTTGCACCATAACTTGAAATTAGAATGTATATTTGAGACCGTTCACCAAAATGATCCGCAAGTGCAGCCTTTTGCCAATTTCACTCTTCTAAATATTTGCAAAGACCATGTTATAAGGACACCCCAATAAATTTAGCTCAATTTCAATTAGTCAAGTTATGGTTCGTCAAAGGTTGTCAGGGACGGCAAATTTCATGATTGAGATAAACGCGTTCAAAGTTGAGTAAGCCCTATATTTTCTGTTGATTGTCCTCAAAATACATATAGATATATTTCATATTTCCGCACATTTTCTTGGAATGAAACTTCAAATGAAATCCAACTCCAAACGACGTGATATTGGGCTATTCCAGAAATTAATGGTACATCCCCTAAAGAAGGCATGGGATTCCCAAATGTTTTACATGAATTTCTCAGTAGGAAATCTCAAAAAAAATCAACGTTTTCCCTGCATAATGGTAAAGAAGGCATGGTAATTCCGAAATATTTTCGTCAATTTAGAGCAAATTCCCAAAATATTCACCATTTTTTGATCAAATGGGTAAAGAAGGCACGGGAATTCCCGATTTTCTGCCTAAAATGGACCATACCCCTAAAGAAGGCATGGACATTTCAAATCTGGGAATTCCCAATTTTTTCAGAAAAAATATGGACGCCTTCTTTAGGGGGGTGTACAGTTAATTTCTGGAATAGCCCATTGCAACGTGGTTAATCATACAAGATGCGACAAGGACGAGTTTGCGCCTTTTAAATTTTAAAGTACGCATGTGTAGTGGTATGGAAAAGGCATATATTTCAGTCAAATGCTGCAGTGCATATTCACTTTATAGAAACTTGTCAAATTGGGATGTATCAAAACACATCAAATGAACATTGTGTAATCTTATACCTCTCTAATTATGGCGCCTCTTGGAAAATGAACTTCCTATCTCCACTTGAAGCTCAACATTGACACTGCCTCACTGGCTTGAAAGTAATACTCCATTAAGTAATGACTCTGAGTTTCAAACGCTGTACAATTAAGCACTGATGTGATGTTCATGGTCATCTGTCTTGACCATGTAATTAGAGAAGTCTGGACATGCATTCAAAAAAGACCATTCCTCGTGTAATATGAGAAGAAATGGCTTGCTTCTCATGTATATTTAGTGAATCCGGTACCCATGCAGTTGACGGCATCAATTAACACATCTACTTGCAGTTCAAAATTCTAACTTGAAATTAGAATGATCACTTTTCATGTATAATTGAGACCGTTCACCCAAACTATCCGCAAGTTCAGCCTTTTGCCAATTCCACTCTTTTAAATATTTGCAAAGACCATGTTATACGGACACCCCAATAAGCTTAGCTCGATTTCAATAAGTCAAGTTATGGTCCCGGTTATGGTCCACCAAAGGTTGTCAGGGAGTAAAATGTATGACTGAGATAAACGCGTTCAAAGTTGTGTAAGCCTTATATTTTCTGTTGATTGTCCTCAAAATACTAGTATATAGATATATTTCATATTTCCGCACATGTTCTTGAAATGAAATATCAAATGAAAATCCAACTCCAAACGACGTGTCATTGCAACGTGGTTAATCATACAAGGTGCGACAAGGACGAGTTTGCGCCTTTGATATTCTATAGTGCGCATGTGTAATGGTACGGAAAAGGTATATATTTCAGTCAAATGCTGTGCATATTCACTTTATAGAAACTTGTCAAATTGGGATGTATCAAAACACTTCAAATGAACATTGTGTAATCTAATACCTCTCTAATTATGGCGCCTCTTGGAAAATGAACTTCCTATCTCCACTTGAAGCTCAACATTGACACTGCCTCACTGGCTTGAAAGTATTACTCCGTTAAGTAGTGACTGAGTTTCAAACGCTGTACAATTAAGCACTGATCTGATATTCATGGTCATCTGTCTTGACTATGTAATTAGAGAAGTCTGGACATGCATTCAAAAAAGTGGACACCATTCCTCGTGTAATATGAGAAGAAATTGCTGGTAAAGGCTCGATTCTCATGTATATTAATTTTAGTGAATCTGGTGTCATGCAGCTGACGGTACCAATTAACAAATCTACTTGCAGTCAGTTCACAATCATTTAGTTCAATAGCATTTTGTCAGATTTTGGAAAAAACAATATCACATTACTCCATGTTAAAATATGAAAGTATTAAGGGTAAATGAGCGTAAGTCATTAAAGGGGCAATTCATGATCCACTTTTCACTCTCAAGGTCACCTCTTTCAAATTTAATTTTTTTAACTTATAAGAATCATTAACTGGTATATGTTACGGTTCCCAAACCATTATTTCATATGTGCTTGCATTTTTTTAGAAAAGTTAGAAAATATATCATTTTCTAATTTTTGTTGGGGCCCCGACAGTAATTACAACACTGTAGCCTATGGGATTTTCAAAATGCTGAAAAGCTTGTAACTTGGAAACGAATGGTCAGAATCAAGTGAAATTTTCAGTATTTATTTATAATGTACTCGTGGTTTTATTAAGCCTGAAAAGAGGCAAGGTTTATGTTTAACGTACATGAGCGATCAATAAATCATAGATTGCGACTAATTCCGTGCAGTTCAATTAGACCTGGTGTAATGAAATACAGCGTCCGTGTGACTGAGCGTCCTAGCTACTATTCAGTTGTGCAGAACGTACTTGTACATGTGCGATCATTAAATCATTGATTGCGACTTATTCCGTGCAGTTCAATTAGACCCGGACTCCTGATTATAGGCGACACTCACTCTCATTACACCGGTCTACTTGACACTTATCCTAGGAAGTAGACACCGTCTAGAATCATTAGTGTAAAAGTGAACAACTATATATATATGTTACATGTTATGTTGTGAATATTCTGCTCACAGCGAAAACATAGACAATCCAGAGTGGCTATAGCCAAGTCTTTCAAGGTTTTCAAGTGACGTCTGGCCTAGCTATTCTGGAATGCTTTACTTTATTCTCTAGTCAAAACATCAACAACAATAATTTGATATGTTTATATTTATAAGGATATTACCCTATAGCGCTTTGGTTACAGACCAGTCGTGTACATCACTGGCTCTGAAACAAGCATTCTGTATTTATATACATGCAGTTTGATGTAACCTGAGCAATGTATCTTCACTGGTAGGCCACATGTCACAAGGTAATCAAGGCAAAACAATGGTAAATAGCCATAAATATTTAAAATATGGAAACTTAAGTGCAAAATTTGGGAAGGATTCGAATATAAAACAAACGATTGGTATCTATTTCCACAAATGCTGAAGAATTATAAAAATAAACCCCAATACTTGTTTTGAAGTGTGTTAAATATGTTAATTTATGGTAACTTGGTCAGTTTTACAAAATTTTCCCCTAGATTATTATGTTTTTGTATTTGTCATCCTTTCTTACATCGAATCCTTCTGATGAAATGTTACTAATTATACTGGTAGCATATGGTGACCCGGGGAAAGGCAGTGTAAGGCCTAGATATACTTTGTCATTTTTACCATCTTGAAAATCCATAGAGCTGAATGCATATTGACCTCGAGTTCCTAGACGATATTATCGATCCGGATAATCCGCTAAAACTACAAAAAGAATGATAAAAAAATCAATACGGTGATAAAAATTTCAAATGAAAATGTTTCTCTTTGGAGAAAAATCAGAAAATCTTGTCAGCAGAATAAAATCCACAGTACCTGATTATAATGAAAAGACCAAGGTAATTATGGTATTGTTCTCGACCCAATGAGATCGATCTATGCCCCGTTGAACACCATCATGAAACATTTTCATAAATGGTGAAACATTTTACTCCATGACAAAAAATTTACACCATGAGAAAAAATCAAAATGAAAATTTTCATTCCGAATGAAAATTTAACATAGTGGTGAAAATGTAACACCATGAGAAAAATTCTGAATGAAAATGACTACAAAAATGACAAAGTATATCTAGGCCTTTATACGCCAAAATAAATTGAGAATTGATTTCCAATTCACCAAGACCTGCTAAGTTAGCATCGAGTCCAATCAATCTAGCAAATTTAATGCCTCAACCCGACACAAATTGCAACAGTTTTTAACATGTTGATAAGGTAGAACTATAGTCTGAACTACACTGTAAGAAATTGAATAGGTTTTCAATGATCACTTTGCTCAGGGTCCGCTCGTTATTCATAAGGTTCGCTATACGTTCATTATTCATAATTTTGAAACGCTATTCATAATAGAAAAAAAAATCGCTGTTCATAATAGAAAATAAAGTAAGATCAAACCACGATCAAATTTACTGAAAAAAATCACATATTACATTTACTAAAATGATCATAACTTGAAAACAAAACAAGTATTGGGGTTCATTTTTATAATTCTTCAGCATTTGTGGAAACAGATACCAATCGTTTGTTTTACATTCGAATCCTTCTGATGATTTGTTACTTACTATACTGGTAGCATATGGTGACCCGGGAAAGGCAGTGTTTTACGCCAAAATAAATTGAGAATTGATTTCCAATTCACCGAGACCTGCTAAGTTTGCATCTAGTCCAATCAATCTAGCAACTTTAATGCCTCAACCCGACAGCCTTTAAAGTCTTTAAAGAATGATTCAGGTCTTATATTTCTCTGAACCTGGCAAATTTCTTTACAAATTCTGATCTTAACATGCTTAATGCACTTGACCAAAAATAATATTTCATCATGCAATGGGATATGAAATGTTTTAATCAGACAGCTGATGACGGCGATGAGTATCACTGAAATTATTTGGAACAAAAACGTAAGTGTTGTTAAAAAGTTTTATACTCTTTCTAAACAGTAATTACATAATTTAAGGTTACATAGATGATGGCCACAAAACTCAATTCTTTACTTTGATTTATATTTTACCATAACCCATTTTATGTTGCTAAACGTAATTTTGTTTAACTCTGTAAATCCCATTGTAATGGACGCACAAATAACGTACTATATCTATCATTTTTTCTTCATTTGAAAGTACCAGGTGTCCCACAAAATGGTTACATGTAGAAAAATGACCGTTTGCAAAAAGGATAGCAGTTGGAGAATTCAAACTTAGCATGACTTATGGTACATACCTACGCTAGATGTTTGCAAAATTTTAATATCACAGCATTATTTGATTTATTAACAAAGATACATATCTATGTCAGAAACGTATTTTTTCAAAATTCAACAAAATCTGAAGCATGTTCGTTGGATGTAATTTTAACCCTCGTTCAACCCCATGTGAACCATCTAACTACTATAGTTTTAGCATAAGGTCATTTTTCTACATGTAAAAAATTTTTTGGATACCTGGTATATTAAATCTGCTTTATGAAAACAAAAAAGAAATTGTGATTTGGTGGTTTTATCAAGGTCAAAATCATCCGTAAGCCGTGCACAGGTTTTATTCACGTAGTAAAGCTTATTTGTCAGCCTGTCTGAAATGAATACAAGTAGATAGAGTCTCACAATTACATTTTTGATGCCTCCTATCCATATCAATAACAAATTCAACGAGTATATAAATCTAAAGTAAGGGTAACCTGATCTGCACTGGTTTCTCTCTTGGTTCAGGTAGGGCCAGTTTACAAAACTGGGACATCTATTTTATCATATTGAGAAATCTCGCTACATTTGTCTTATAGCTTAAGGCTTAAATCAAGCGTTTACTGATATGCACATTGACCCTTGTGCTTCCCTAAACAGGCCCCTCTCCTGTTATCTATATCAAATCATGTATTCCAAAAGGTTTTCTAGCGATAGCTTTAAGCTGTATCCGTTTGTATTGGTTTACACTCACAGGTTCCCTGGAGAAAACCGAGTACAATTCTAGTACAAGATAGGGATGTGCACATTTGGAACATCATTCGACTACACTTCAAGTACATTTCTAGTACAAATTGTTTATATTTTTAAACAAACAATTTGTACTAGAATTGTACTTAAATTGTACTCGAATGATGTTCCAAATGTGCACATTCCGATCTTGTATTAGAATTGTACTTAATTTGTACTAGAAATGTACTCGATTTCTACCAGGGTTACTGTCCGTACACTGGTCAGCATGCCATGAAGTGTCTTGTTTTGGAAAAATCGTTTTGTTTTTAATCTCTTGAACAATGGGAAACCCAAGCAGAAAACAAGTTCAAAAGAAGCTTAAACTAAGTTAGTCACTACATGAGTAGTTCAAAACAAAAGAAGCTTAAATTAAGTTACTCACTACATGATTAGTCCAGGACAAGACCAAAACAAGCTCTAATCTAATCAATCCATGCCATTTCAAGTACTATAACATCTACATGCTTTGGTAACAGCCCGCTAGTCTGAAGGTTCGCTAGTCCGAAAATGAAATAAGGTTCGCTAGTCCGAAAGCGTATTTTCCTATACCTGAGGGCTCGCTAGTCCGAGTTTGAAAAAAGGTCCGTCAGTCCGAAAATAGGGTTCGCTAGTCCGAATTTGAAAAAAATTGTTCGCTAGTCCGAAAATGAAATAAGGTCCGCTAGTCCGAAATTTAAAAAAGTCCGCTAATCCTAAGGTTTGCTAGTCCGAAAATGAAAAAAGGTCCGCTTACCTTATTGGACCCTTTTTAATTTCGGACTAGCGGACCTTATTTCATTTTCGGACCAGCGAACCTTATTTCGTTTTCGAACTAGCGGGCTGTAATCCATCTTATTGGGCTATATAGTTATCTGACCACTAATCACCTCAATTAGGTGGAATATTGACTGAAAAAATGTATATGCTATTGATATGACTTTTACCTCATGTTGCTTGTTTTCATCTTGAAATGCTCTTATTTTCTGCTTGTTTGTCCAACAAACAAGACACTTTTTCGAAAACAAGCACTTAATGTTAGCAATGGTATCTACATCCAAGTTTTTGACGCGGTTGTCAGTTTTGTCAGTCATTTTTTTTACCAAAAATTGCTCAAAGATGGATCTAATCAAATCATGACGTGACAGCATAGTCTAATAGAGAAATCAAGGACTTAAAAGATAACAGCCTTTATTTAGTCACCTAGGGTCCGTATGCACAAAGCAGGACTAAGTGAAATTTTATTTCTTAAAAATAACACATTTTTTTGGAATCTGTAATGATTTTTGCCCTTGCATTAGTCTGAAATGAGTATAATTTGGCCATTTGTCTGTTTTGTAACATTGGAATTTTTTCCAAAAAGAACAAAGATTGTTTTAGTCCAGGACTAATTAAGTTAGTCCCGGACTAAACCATTTATTTGTTCTACAAATAATTGCAATGTTCTAAAATAGCCAAATTAATCAAATATAAAAAATTTCAGTCTAAATCTTTACACAAAAACATAAATTATCGATTTCCCCAAAATGTGCGATTTTCCCCAATTTCAAATTTCACTAAGTCCGGGACTAATGTTGGTCCTGCTTTGTGCATACGGATCCTAGTCATTAAAGGGTTCATTCATATTTTCCGTGTGTTATCGCTTGATTTTGCCCGAGGGCAGGATGGCGCTCAGTATCGCGAAGCGATGCTCGCCATCCTGCCCCTACTTACATTACTAACATTTATAATTCACTTTTTGTTTTTATTCTATTACGCTTTGTCATTGGCACGTTACATATTTATTAAAAAATGCACATAATACACAGTAATGATAATACAGGATATACAAAATAAAACCATTGAAAATGGAGAAGGGAAAAAACCCAGGTGATTCCATAAGTAGTAAGGTGGTGCTTAACGGAGGTGGGAACTTCCGGTTTGAGGCATGATGGGTAAAATTCAAAATGGCGGATGGCGGGAAAATTCAAATCTTAAAAAATTCAAAATGGCGGAACTTCCGGTTTGAGGCATGATGGGTAAAATTCAAAATGGCGGATGGCGGGAAAATTTAAATTTGAAAAAAAATCAAAATGGCGGTTGAGCGGGAAAATTCAAATTTTGAAAAAAAATCAAAATGGCGGTTCAATGGGCGGGAAATTTAAGCAGGAATAAAAAAGAGCGTTAGCGGAAGTTGTTCGTAATTGGTCGATTCAAATTTTGAAAATTCAAAATTAGCGGTTGAAATTTAAAATTTGAATTTTCCCGCCATCCGCCATTTTGAATTTTACCCATCATGCCTCAAACCGGAAGTTCCTACCTCCGTTAAGCACCACCTTACTACTTCCATAAAAGGAAAACCCACCCAAATATATACTTTGGCCCGTATTCACAAAAGGGGAATAACTTTATTCCAGGAATAACTTTTTATTTCTTCCATTGGTGACGCCATATTGTATTCATAAATGAAGAATAAAGATATTCCTCAGGCTAGTTATCCCAGACTGTGTAAAATACAACTTAGCTCAGGACTCTGAACTATCTTTTTTTCAAGAACGAAAAATCCAGGAATAAAGTTATTCCTGGAATAACTTTTGTGAATACGGGCCTAAGTGTTTTCTTTTACCGTACAATATAATTCTATCATTATACTTGTGATAGATGATTATCTCCTGTTCTATGTCCAAATGATTCACTTTTGATTTTATGTTCATTATTTTAGAAAATTTGCATATTTTGATGATGGAGCAGAGTTATTGTACCTCCGGATATACTCGTAAAACTAATGTTGCGTGAGAGTTGTTAGCCTATACTTTACTGTACAACCCGGACAATAAGAACGAGGGACTTTCTTTCCTACTACACCTGGTTTCAAAACATTAGATAAAATATACAATCACCATATATAGTTGATATTATATATTGGTGGACATGTCTTCTACATTTTCCATAAGTCTCATCAAAATTGTACGCTTCGTTGGTTTGAGCGATATTGCAATTGAAACTCGTTATTCAGTGTCTTTTGATTTGCGCAAATAACTAATGCAGAATTGAAAATACATCTTAAAATATCTTAAAATATAACTTATCAATACCTTGGATATTAAAGCAAAGTTAATTTTACTGTGCCAAACGCTAATTATACATTTTCATTTCTACATCTTTTACGCTTCTTTTGATTAAAATATTGTGTATTGGATGTGAGGATTCGTCAAAGGCATTGATATTGGGGGGGGGGGGGGGGGGGGGTGTCTGAAAAAACCCTACTTGTTTTTTTTATCTTTCAAAAATATTTGTCAAGAGAAACTAGCTACGGAGATATAAATTGTAAATGATTTGCTTATTCATTCTTATAGGATTTTATAACAAATCATTAATTTTGGGATAATTATATTTATGTAGATTTTTCTATTGCATTCAAGTTTGCGAAAGTACACTGACTTTATAACATCACTGTGACGTAAGTTCCATATTCGATGGTACTCATTTTGGTATCAATGGATAGAAGGTGTCCTTACCTACAAGTTGTAGGTAAGGACCCTTTCTATCTACAAGTCCAAGAAATATTAGAACAGCGCATTTACCAATCAGATTTTGTACCTTTAACATGTTGCACAGATTAACATAAGAGATACGTCTCCTCATCTGATGTGACATTATACAAGAAAGAAGTGAATCAATTGGGCTAGTTATGTCAAAGGAATGCAAATCAATTGTAGAGATTGAACATGTTGTCCTCATTAAGGTGCAGTATTGTATCTATTGGTAGAAATGCACCGTTCTTGAAAAAAAATAAATAGAGTATTACCGTTGAAGTGGAACATTTTGTCAAAAAGACACAATCATGCACCTCACTCGTTATTCTGTTATGTTACATTAAGGTCTTTTAAGGACTTTGTGAATTTACTCTAATGGATTAGGTACACATTAAGCGTGAATAGAAACTAATTGCATGAACTACTGTTATGTCAAATTAAATTAATCTCTGTACATCAAGTAGGGTACACTCTTAAAGTTATTTTACTCTTGTTGAGTAAAAATTTACTCAAAGGTAACAGCTCATTTTGTTGAGTAAAACCCTACTCAACGTTGGGAAAACTTTGCTCAACATTGAGTAAGATGTGCTCAACGTTAAGAAATATTGACTCAACCGAGTAAGATTTTACTCAATGTTGAGTAAGATTTTACTCAACAATGACCTGTGACCTTTTTACTCAACAAAGAGCAAAATAATTTTAAAAGTGTATAAGACAATATTTTTCACTTACCTGCACTCATCCTTTTGGGGACTTCTGACGTCAACATTCTTGGCACTTGCTCAAGTAGAATTTCAGATGACCGATTACAAAATAAAAAAATGAAACTCCGAGTTGACAAACACAACAAAAGTATCCTTTTCACAAAAGCTTTTACTAACTAGCCCGAGTTTGAAACTTAAAACCCCAATTTTTAGCTCTGGATTTGGCTTCTATGTTGGCAGCCTTATGTTACTTACGAACATTAACTTAGAATGTTACGTTAGTTGTCAAGAAGGGAAAAGTTAGTCATAATAACAAAAATATAAAACATGATTAACACTTTAAACCCATTACATATTTCAAAAATTCAGAAATTGCTTACTTAAGGGATATTTGAATATTGGAAAATCACATTTGAAAATCGAGCACCTTTAACATGTTGCAAGCAAGAGATACAGCTTCTTGTCTGTTGTAACATTATACATTGTAGACCTGAATTACTTGAGTTATATATGTCAAAGGAACATAAATCAATTGTAAAGATTGAACATGTTATCGTGTTATGTTGCATTAAGGTCTTGTAAGCACTTTGTGAATTGACTCAGATGGATAAGTTACATAAAAAGTACGCACAGAAAATGATTACTACAGTTTTGTCAAATTAGATAACAGCTTCATTAGTCAGAGTGAAATAAGAATTACAACCCTTTATCTCTTTTTAAAGTCTTGCATTTTTTATTTTTTTAGATTCTTCGTTAGTGATTGTGCATTCTCTGTTTTCAAACTACCAACATACGTTATGAGTTTTATCTCACTTATTTTCACTTGAGACAGATATTCAATGCAATCAATTTGAGGGAGTTCAAATGCAGTCAAACAGCGAAATGCAACACGGCCTTACTACAAGAAGGTTTGTGCATCGTATCTTCATCGACAGCTATAGATCGTGTTTGGTTGTGGTTTTATTAATTTTGAATGTATTACAAGTGCTTTTGCATTTCAGAAGTGCATTAGGTATTCCCCTCAGTAAAATATAGACTATAGCTAAATTTTAGTCACTTCAGGTCCTTAGTTTTAACCAGAGATCTTCAAGTCAGTATATATCTGTGCACTTCCCCTCACTTGACATTTGCAAAACGTAGTAAGAACGCATATAAATTTCGGAATGATTCGGTTGTTAACCTACAAGTTGTTTTCAATTGATTGCTTTGAATATGTAATGTATTTTAATGGAATCCGTGCTCATTTTTTGTCCATTTTGATTTCACTAAAGGAGTCATTCTCATTTCAATCATGGTAGTTTAGGGTTGGATTAATTGCTATTTCCATTGCCAGTTTTAACTGATTATTTTGTATCTATGTATTATTATTATCATAATTATCATTATTTTGGATGCTGGGAATTTAATAGGAAAATATATTTTGATGGCCACTTTCAACTCTGATGCATGCCTACAAGCTAATAATTACAAATGAAATCTGCAGAAAGTTTTTAAGGATGAAGAAAATTTACGGTCATTGCTCTCATTGAATGACCCCAGAGAATTTAAAAACTGACCTCTTATGTTACAATTTAGTAAACGAAAGGATTAAAAGAAAATAGAAAGTACTAAGACGCATATCTGATAGTTGTACCTCGGATGATAGCAAGGAAATGAAACCAAATTGGTATTCAAATCAAGATCAAGCTGGCCAATGCCCTGAAAGGAAACCCCAAGAGACTGACATGTTTCGTTAAGTTTCAATAAATGACAAATGATAGATAAGTAGATATGATCAGTAAAGATCAAATCTCATAGTGGTATTGATTAAGTTGACAAGCAAAAAGCAATATTGCTGGAAATCTATAAATATCTCCCTCAGCTGAGAGTCCCCAATTTGAAGCTACATTTGAGCAACTCTCCTATAAATACTATGCAATTGTTCTAATTTGTGTTTGATACTTGAAAATATGGACAAATATTAATGAGAATCATGAAAGAAGCCGCGATACACAATTTGTATACTTTAGAAAATGTCTTAGAACAACAGATAGCAAATATTTTGCTTTACATGCCATCAATTTCTACATGAAAATCCACACCAAGAAATGTATACTTTTATATGGATTTAATTATCGGTTGATGAGTTCCAAAACATACTATATTTCTGAAAATAAGGGATAACTGTGCTCTTAAGTCATACAAAATATGCTGTCTTTTGCATATTCTACCTCTAAAGTGACAATGGGTTTTGGGTCATTTGTTTGTTTGTTTTGTGTTGTTGTAACTTGCATTCATACATGTACATCACACATCATTCAAACTGTATATATATTCATTAAAATGTTTATTAGGTAACATCTCATCTTTGGATATAGTTACTTTTTGCTCATTTGCTCGGTAATTTTCTGAAAAATATAAATAAAATAAGCTTCTCAAACATAATTCATTTTCAACAAAGGAAGCTAAAAACGGTTATTTTGAACAGTGCGTTATTATAGATGAGACCGGCTATGACAAAATGAGTTTAAGGTTTAGCCTGGAGATTTTAAATGAATGGTGTCTAAGTAAACGTGGATTTAAGTAATTTATTTTTTTGTTTCTATATCATGTATACGTTTAACACAAATATAAATGTTCCCTGATATATAAATTATATTATTTGAATGGTGAGAATGTGACAATTGAATACGCCAGAATAAGAACATCCTAACTCCAATAGCTCCCTTCTGTTAATTATATTTATTAAATATGAATGCATACAAATTTCTGAAAATGATTTCACATCACTAAAATAGCATTTCCATGTCAATATCCTAATCATATTGTCAAATTTGACCTTGTTGTTGACTTGTTTAGACATTGTTAGATAATTGTTATATTACATTGTTGCTATACTTAAACAGCCATTACAAGAACATCCCAACTCCACGAGCTGCCCTCTGCAACTATATGCTAGGAAAATTATCTAACAATGTCTAACAAAGTCAACTACAAGGTCAAATGTTACACTATGATTTGGATAAAGACATGGAAATGCTTTCTAGTAATTTGGAAGCATTATCAGAGATTTACATGCATTTATATTTTACATAACTTAACAGAAGGCAGTTCATGGAGTTGGGATGTTCTTATTCTAGCGTATTCAATTTCAATAGTTATAAGCTCAATTTTGAAATCTGCAACTTTCCCTTCATTTGTGACCGTCCATCCCATTGACCAATTTATAATTCCTGTGATTATTTTAAACCACCTGCAAAGTTTCATTTTGAAAATGATCAGACATATGAAATATATCTCTATATTGTTAGAACAATCAATAGGAAATATAGGGCTTACTGATCTTTGAACGCATTCATCTCAGTTATTCATTTTACTCCCTGGCAACCTTTGTCTGACCATAACTTGACTTCTGGAAATCAAGTGAAGTTCATTGAGGTGTCATTTTAATCCTTGTCACATGGTCTTTACGAGAGTGAGAATGACAAGAGGCTACATTCACGGCTGTTTTGGGATGGACGGTCACATTATATAAAACAGTAAATTGAAGACAGTCATGTGAGAACAAACAAAGTTTTAGTTTATCGTATTAGCTCTATGCATAACATTAACTTATACTATAAGATTTTGATCAAAAATGGTTTACAGTAAAAACAGCATAAAATGGAGGAATGTGACGATCTAAAAGCATTTTCAAGTGTATTTTGTGAAAAAACAAATTTCCACCAAAAAATAGATAAAAACCATATGCATGCTTTCCTATATTAATACATGTGGAATTAAATTCGGGATCCCGAATTTAATTAAACAAATGGCCATAATAGAAAAAGGAAGCATCTTTGAGCCAAATCGTTTGGAGGGTATTCATATCTACCAAAAACAAACCCAGTAAGCCCAAAATATCAAAAGTCATAGGTGACAGTCATTTAACACTTTAGGTATTGCTTTAATTTGAAAATAATTTAGTGAAAAAGAGCGTTAGTGATGCATTAATAGCTTTTAAATCTGCAAGTAATTTACATTGTTTCCATGAATTTACATATTATATCCACTTATCTTAGAGCTTAAAATAAATTTGAAAAAAAATTGATGCAGACTTTTTAATAACATAAATTAGGTAATCATAGACTATTATTGAAATTTGATACAAAATTGTACCTTCTCTACTGCATTAATAGTTAACTGCATGACAACAAATTGTGTCTTCACAAATTAAGACAAGTATTATGTTTCTGCTTCCACTCAATTGTCTGTGGTGATGCTGTATTTAGTGTTTCCAATTTCTTGGATTTTAGATCTCTCGGGAAACCTGTCTTGTATGGGCCAAATTATAGTTCTTTTTGAGCTACCAAATATGTTGTGTAACAAGTCTTTGTTATCTTATAATCGAGTAATATAATTCCAATGCATTTGCTAATCAATAACGGATAATTGGTGTTGCAATCACCAAACATTTTCACCAAATTTGTTTGGTGAAAATGTTTGATGATTTATAGCACCAAATATTCGTTATTGATTAGTAGATGCATTGAAATTATTTTACTAGATTATAAGATAACAAAGACTTGTTACACAAAATATTTGGTAGCTCAAAAAGAACTATAATTTAGCCCTATTATTCCCGGGCCTTTTATAGATTATCGCAATTTGCCTCAGATATACTTGTAGTGAAAATGGACATAATCAGCATCCCCTCAAAAAGATGTTTAATTGTTCATTCACGTGTGGCAATATTAACAAACTAAACACTCTTGTGGCATGTGTTCATTTTATGAGGCATTAAGGCTCTGTTAGACATCGCCGTATAGAGAAAAACGTACGAATAACGTAAAAATGTTTCACATATTGAACGTGTGCTAAACGGACCACCACCGTATGAATAACGAATTAAACGTATACATAACGGACAGACCAAATGGATATCGTATTGAACGTACTTGTAACGAACACATGACGACCAACAATGCATAAAACAGAACAATAGTGGGATAAAGTACGTTGGACGTACGTTTTGCTCTATATGGTGATGTGTGACAGAGCCTTTATGGCCGCTACTTAAGATGCATTGTAAAAGCACTATAACTTCTCCAAGTAAAGCTGTTGGTTACACGCTATGTATATGGAATCGCGGGAATTTTACTAAAGATATGTGGTTTCTTATCAATTTAAATTTCCCAAGTCATAATTGAAGATTTTAACAACACAAAAGAACTCATTCATGTCTTTACGTGTTTTATGCTTGAATTCAATTCCTTTAAGATATAATATAGTCAAAATAGTCGTGTAGTACCGGAACATACACTTCTTTATATATCACGTACTTTTTCTATAGTCATTTCTCAAAGTGGCTAGTAAATCATAAACTTCAGAATTGTAATTTTTAGTGATTGTCCTTCATTGAAATAATATAAGGAAAGGAATTCAAATTGCTTTGTTTGCTTGATTGGAGCCATCAACTTTAAAAGCTCAATGTTCAAAATTGCCAACTTTATGTTCATTTCTTGGCATAGCACCTCGCACATTATAAATTCCATTATGCACCTTTAGGTATAACTATATGTGACCCGTCATGATCGAAAGGTACTTAAGGTCGGCATAGTAAATTACGATATAAGGGCCATTGAAGCTCAGCATAATTATTTAAAATCAAGTCCAAATTTCTAATTTCATCAGAAAGGTTACCGTTTAAGTGTATTCTATCATATAAATCAGGTCCCAACCCCCGGGGGCACTCAAATATGAAAGTGACGTACCTGCTCCTACCGGCTTTCGAAATGTAGGGGCAATAGGTGAGAAATACATTGAAAAATAGGGGGGTAATTCGGTGTAGAGCAGCTAGATCAAAAAAACTGGGTCATTTTGAGCGATTTGTTGGGAAGAGCGTAAAACAGGGTCATTCGGTGTCAGTTTTTTCATAAAATAAGGCTAATTTAGACATTTACGAAATCGCTGATCAGGGCATGAGAGTCACCATAAAAAAGGTTGACTTTCAAAATAATAGGGGGTCATTGGGTGACAGCTCAGTGAAAAGGGGGGTCATGGGGTGAGAGCGGAGCAAAAAAAATGGGTCTATCGACAGGAGCATGACGCGTGCTAATGTATGGGAGTGC
>JXSR01S012730.1:23637-34656 GCA_000969725.1 Ophiothrix spiculata
GACGGGTCACGTATCTGCTTTCACATTGCATGTCGAATCATACTAGTGTAAATAATGTTTTGTTTAAATAAATGATTCTACAAATTGATTTCTTCAGTAACATGAAATTTGATCGTGTAATATTTGCTCACCATTATTGCGTTAACACGCAAAACATGAAAGTAAATAAGATTTTAAATGGCAAGTATAATGGATAATCCAGAGGCAATATTTTTGAGAACGTTTGAATGTTATGAATAATGTTATATGAATCACTTTTTTGACATAAGGTCAGTAGAAGATAGGAGAGAAATATTAATGATTGGTTCATATGTGATGGCTCAACTTGAATAGGGAGACTTTGCGACAAAACAGTTTTCAATAAACTAGTGAAAATAGGCAGCTTAAAATAAAGAAAGTAATAACTTCCAGATTTTCTGTTGTATATACAATTTGATCGCTCAACAAGCAAGGTGTCATTATAAATCTTAGTAAATGCTGTAACAGATGAAATGATAAAATCAAAATAATTGATATATTCTGCAAAGTCCCCCTTTCGGGGTGAGCCATCACATACACTTGGCAAAATTGTTTCTGATACGCTTGTACCAATTAGCCTTAATTGTGGTGATATCTTAATAATTTATACTAATGTATATGTTTCTCTTGATTAACTGTGCGAATTGGGTTTGGTTTCGTTTGGCAATAATATTTTGTGGACCTAAGTTTAGGAAAGGAACACTTCAAAACTCACCGGGAGTTTTACCGCTCGGTCAGTTGGGCCCGGTGCAGACTCCTCTATCGTGTAGAATATTTTGCTTAGAATATTCTATGCTGACGACAAAATGACGTAGGTCATCGAATAAAACTGTGTGTTTTATTCGATGACCTACGTCATTTTGTCGTATTCGATGACCTACGTCATTTTGTCGTCAGCATAAAGGATATCATTTCTCTCTAGGACCAGAGAGCTTCGCGTTTGACTCCAATTGGAGTGTTGCGAGGTATATAAGCAGAAGCAGAAGCAAAAGCAGAAGCACAATATTCTATACGATAGTGGAGTCTGCACCGGGCCTTAATGTTCTGAAAAATGACATCCGTCCAAATCTACCAGTTCGAAACGGTCAACCGCCGATTGTGTTTTGAAGTAATCCCTAATCTGTTTTCTCATGTAACAATAATCTTAAACAAGACAAATGCAAAGTAACCAAAATATCCGATCCTCAAAAAGAATGGATCTAAAAACATACAATAGCCAGACTGACATTACAGAAAGGTCGAGGATATTGACACGATGGTCGTGTCAATAACCTCGCCCAAAATGTCTATAGACACGATGATCGTTTCAATAACCTCGCCCAAAATGGCTATAGACACGATGATCGTTTCAATAACCTCGCCCAAAATGGCTATAGACACGATGATCGTTTTAATAACTTCGCCGCCCAAAATGGCTATAGACACGATGATCGTTTCAATAACCTCGCCCAAAATAGCTATACACAGGAATGATCGGGTGTAATATAACCAATCAATGCAAGTCAACTTCGTCATTCCACCATTTTTGTTGCCATCCACTTGGGTGATTCCAAAGTAACGTTTGTGACCGAAAAATTGGAAAATTTCACTTTTAAATGGTCACAGAACCTAGCATAAACATTATATCAACGAGTTTGTTGTTGATAATGGTGCTCACTGGTGGGATCAAGACATGCAGGTGTTTAAAGATTAAAATAATTTTCAAAATACTGAATAAAGTTCATGTAACGTTCGGTAACGTTTGTGACCGCGCACGGAAATGTTTTTTTGCTCCAAATGACTTCAAAGTAAAATTACTCTGACATGTTAGAGATTTTTTCATTGCGCTTTTCACAGATGATTGGTAACATATTTACAAATAGTTTATAAAAGTGATAGGAAATTCTGTCGTCAGGATTTCTTTAAATGCAATGTTTTGTTTAGTAACGTCTGGTAACGTTTGTGACATTTTGGTGTAACTTTTTGGTAACGTTTGTGACATTTACGAATAAAAACATGTGCTCATTCATGCACGGGTAGAAAAAATTCAAAATTTCTGATTAGAAAATACTTTTCACATACCAAGTAACAAACGTATGACTGAAAAAACTGTTCATATGGTCGAATAAAAAAGCTGATTTTTTGCTTGAAATCAAAAAAGGTTTAGTTTCTACTGGAATGAGCCACTTGAGTATCAGTGAGCATTCATTCCCTCTAACACGATCAACGTGTGTATAGCCATTTTTGGCGAGGTTATTGACACGATCATCGTGTCTATAGCCACTTCCTCACAGAAATGACAAACGTCTCTTCTCACCCATCTGAATATGGTACTACAGATATTACAAAGTAAGTTATCATACATTTGGCAGAATTAAGCAATAACAAATATTGAGCTTGATGAGTAAAATCCCCAGTGGTTTAATGACTGAAATGAAATGTTTAAATGTAAAATCAAGTTGTTATTTGATAGTAGACAAAATGTGTCCTTATCTGACACAGTGATGTTGCATTACATCGTGGCATTTAATCAAGATAATGTTTTCAAATGAGTCTTCCTGATATTCATGCTGAATTTTGGATTAAAGGTGCTTTGGACAACACTTTTTAATTGAGTATGATGATGTTATTGAATTATTAAAGCAGTCGTCTTTAAAACAATTATTTGCAAAACATTCCTTTATTCCTTTGAAAATGTCTAGTAGAAAATACAAAGGACGGATGGTGCAACTTGGAACTTAGAATTGATTAGAAGCATAATTATAACTATGTAGAATATGATTAAATATACCAACGGCTTAATGTAACTTGTGGCTATAATTATAATGAAATGAATGTAAATAATACAATCTTTGATATAGCCAAAAGGTACGGTTTATTACTAGGATAGAGAGGACGTAAAAGGGGATTGGACCTTCAGAAAAGCCAAAACCAGAATTTCATACTGTAATGTTGACCTTGTATTCTCTAAAGGCATATATTGATGTTGTCTATGAAACAAAGAGGCGAAGTTTGTAAAACATGTTTCCGATGGTATTTAAGAAAGAAAAGAAAATCTCACATTTTGATTCAATTTGACAAAGAAACTGAAACTTTGCATACCGCTAACACTTGAAATAAAGAAAACAAAAACAATTCTTTGACAAAATTTTGGGATGATGTTAAACTTATCCGATGATGTTCGATATGAGAATGAATAATTGCAACACTTGGAAAAAAATAGGTTTTAGATAGTAAGAAAACGATGATAGGAAATAGAGGATTAAGGGTGTGGGTTGAAGGGCTTATTTAGAGGCTATAATTATTATATATAGATTATATGATCTTAGCAGCTAGGACCAAGTATAGGTATCATATCTTCAGGGAAAATAATAGAAGAGTAAGATATTCATCTTGAGGTCAGAATCAGAGAAATGCCCGTAACAACATGAGAGAGCAACTGTGATCATATTGTTTGCTCTTCTGAGGTTAATTAGGAAATAATCCGACAGCCAAGGGGAAGCAAATAGTATACAAATATTGACTGCTTCGAGGGGCATGGTTTGCATTATGCCCCCGTCGTGTTCTCAAAACCATGAATAATGCCGAAGCAGTCAAACGAGTTGACATTCACGCAAACCAGGGTAACAACGAGCGTCAGCTCCAAAATCTTGCAAACGAAGAAACTTAATATACGGTATACATACTTCAAAATACTGCATCTTACGCACTGCTCGTAATGCTCGAGTTACACGGCGCAAAATATGTGATGGCTTACCCCGAGAGGGGGGAGGGGAGGCTTTGCAGATGAAATCAATTTTGATTTTATCATTTCATCTGTTACAGTATTTTCTAAGCTTTAAAATGACACCTCACAAGGCTTGTTGAAATTGATCAAGGTGATCAAATTTTACAACAGACAATCTGCTGGAAATTCTTATTATTTTTAAATTTTTTGCTGCCTTTTTTCCCCGATATCTCGAAAAGTGTTCTGTCGCAAAGTCAGAGGTGAATCATCACATAGACTGAGCGGGCCTAGTGAAAAATATGCCCCTAGTTAAACCCAAGCCCTCGCTTTTAACCAATCAGAGGACAGGATGAGGCATATAAATGAAGTTGTCAGGTTAGGAGTTGGTTGTTGTTAGAATACTAGTAGTTGCTGTGTAGCATCCTATACTAAGATAAGTAAAATAACGTTCACTATAGCATTATGATTGGATACCGTAACACATCTTTGTTTTAAGGAAAATTGGTCTGTCGACCTCTACTGATGATGCTTTGAGAAACTGGATAACACTTAAGTGCATAAGGGGGTCCATATGGACCCATGATTCTGTTTTTCGCGCGAAAACGCAACATAACCCAATAAAGTTGTTTTATGTAATTGGCAAAATAACAATGAGCTACAAGGGGTATGCCAGAAATCTAAAAAATCCTGAGAATAGCATTTTAGAAAATTAAACAAAAAGGTTTTTTGGGTTTTTTTACACTCAAACATACTCCCTTAAGAATATCTTGGCCCGACATGACAAATTCTTTGCAATAATTTTATTGAACTTCTCTGTTTAATAAACCATATACCTTGATCAAGAAAAAAACAGTTTTTCCAGGGTCATTGAACCACAATTGTTATTTAGTTTAAAGGTTATAATTTTAAACATTAACAATGTCTTAATGAGCATCAATAATTATGCAATTTGATTTTATAACATCTTTTTAATCCATATGCAAATGATCATATTTAATAGTTTAGATTAAAACAAATGTATGTTAATTGTGTTAATATTTGTACTTATTTTAAAAAACATACTACGTGAATCCAAAAAATATGCACAGATTACAGATAACCTTGACCTTGATGAAAGCACCAAATCATAAATTTGAGCACCAATCATATATTTATTTTTCATTGCTTTGATAAAGCAAAATTTTAATATTCTTTCAAATGTTGAAAAATGATAGGAAATGAGCCAGATATGAGCAATTTCAGTATTTGTACACAATTAAACTTTTGTTTAGGAGAATGTACAATATCATGATGTCTTTGTACAGTCAATGTTTTGTTTTCTTGATTATTTCAACTACGGATCATGGTTTCAATACTCTATATAAATGTCATTATAAACAACTTTGTTTGTTTTACATTTCTAGAAGGAAAAAAAAATATGATTCAGGTCTTATATTTCTCTGAACCTGACAAATTTCTTTACAAATCCTGATCTTAGTGCACTTGACCAAAAACCAAAAATAATATTTGATCATTCAATTTACTATCATCTTGAATACTTATTTATGAAATGTTTTAATCAGACAGCTGATGACGGTGATGAGTACCACTGAAATTATTCGGAACAAAAACGTAATTGTTGTTAAAAAGTTTTCATCTCCTTCCAAACAGTAATTACATAATTTACAGTTACATAGATGCCCGGGCATAGATGATGGCCACAAAACTCACTTCTTTACTTTACATTTTACCATAACCCGTATAATTATGTTGCTAAATGTACTCTTGCTTATAACTGTGTAAATCCCATTGTAATAGACGCAAAAATGACGTACTTACAAAATTGACCATATCTGACTTACTTTTCTGTCGATATATCTATTACTTTTTCTTCATTTCAAAACAACAAACAAATTTATGATTAGGTGGATTTATCCGTAAGCCAATATGAATACAAGTATATATTGTCTTATAATCACATTTTTGGTGCCTTCTATCAATAACAAATTCAATGAGTATATATAGGTCTAAAGTAAGGGTAACCTGATCTGCACTGGTTTCTCTCTTGGTTCAGGTAGGGTCAGTTTACAAAACTAGGACATCTATTTTATCATATTGAGAAATCTCGCTACATTTGTCTTATAGCTTAAGGCTTAAATCAAGCGTTTACTGATATGCACATTGACCCTTATGCTTCCCTAAACAGGCCCCTCTCCTGTTCAGTATATAAAATCATGTATTGCAAAAGGTTTTCTAGCGATAGCTTTAAGCTGTATCCGTTTGGTTTACACTTAATCTCTTGAACAATGGGAAACCCAAACAGAAAACAAGTTCTAAAAAAGCTTAAACTAAGAGCTTGGTCACAATAATCATACGAACAGCTTACGAGCAGTGTTTAGTCCGTTTAAAAGGACCACGAGCAGTGAGTAAAGCGAGCAGCTAGGGCGTCGCGTGGTCCTATTCGATGGACTAAACACTGCTCACGCTATTCGTTCGATTATTGTGACCAAGCTATAAGTTAGTCACTATATGATTAGTTCAGGACAAGACCAAAACAAACTCTAATCTAATCAATCCATGCCATTTCAAGTACTTAACAAGCTTCACACCCATATCTTATTGGGATATATTGTCATCTGACCACTAATACTTCAAAGTATATGCTACTGAAATGACTTTTACCTCATGTTGATTGTCTTCATCTTATTTTCTGATTGTTTGTCCAACATCGTTCATTAAAAAGACACTTTTTCAAACAGAAGCACTTAACGTTAGCAGTGGTATCTTCATCCAAGTTTTTGACACAGTTGTCAGTGTTGTCACAGTCATTTTTTTACCAAAAAATGCTCAAAGATGGATTTAATCAAACCATGACGTGACAGCCATATCTGATAGAGAAATCAAGGACTTGGCTTAGCTTTACTTAGATAGCAGCTTTTAACTAGTCACCTAGTCATTTATTGGTAACTACATTACTCGCTTTATAATTCACTTTTTTGTTTTTATTTTATAACGCTTTGCCATTTATCGTTACATATTCATAATACAGGATATAAAAAATAAAAACATTGAAAATTTAGAAGCATATTTAAAAGACAAGTGAATGGCAAGGAAAAACGGGCGCGAGCACCTTTAGTACTGTCCCACCATAAAAGGAAAACCCACCCAAATATATATATACTATGGATTTTCTTTTACCGTACAATATGATTCTATCACTATACTTGTGACAATGACACAGATTTGGAAAGATGATTATCTCCTGTTCTATGTCCAAATGATTCACTTCTGATCTTATGTTTCCTATTTAAAGAAATTTGCATATTTTGATGATAAAATTGCAAATCTGCAAGCTCCTGGTGACGGTCATAGAAATTTAATAAAGTGGTTTTTCATTTTTGGAACCTTTATATAAATATCTACATCTTACTGTGGAACATTTTTTCATCAGATACTGTCAAATAACGAGGAAACCAGAGCGAACTGTCTGTGTTATGTAAGTGATCTCCCTTGAGATCCATATATCGGGTTTGACCATCAGTTAACTGCACACAAAGAAGACTTGACAGAATGGAAAACAACAGGCAATACAGGGTTCGTTGGAACCAAGGAAGTTATAGGGGGGAACCGTTTTTCTTCGCCAACTTGTGTCGCTCATGGAGTAGAGTTATTGTACCTCCGGATATATTCGGAATTTGACCCGATATCCAGGCAGATCGCGTAAATCTTCACCCGACGCATATACAGCGCGTGCATTTTGTTTAACGCGCAAACCGTGTCTGCGTTTCGTGAAGCGTGCATTGCGACTTGCTTTGATTAAAATACGCCAATTTTCCCGCTAATCCGTTGCGAAGACTCTCGAAGTGTAACACGCGGAGCCGTAAAATGCCGGAGGTACAATAACTCACCCTCCATGAGCGACAATCCAAGATGGCTGCCGTCCCATAGGATTTACACGGCGATGAAATCAAAATGGCGGAAAAAACCTGTTCCTCCCTATAACTTCCTTGGTTAGAACACGTAATCCACATACCATATAATAAATTTTAGTTTAAATAGTTCAGAGTGTCCACGAATGATTTATACCGGTGTGAAAGAAATCTTAGTCCCCCTGAAATGGTAGTCCACCTTCCATAGACCATAACGGAGTAAAGCGTAAAACTAATGTTGCGTGAGAATTGTTAGCCTATACTTTACTGTACAACCCGGACAATAAGAACGAGGGACTTTCATTCCTACTACACCTGGATTCAAAACATTAGATAAAATATACAATCACCATATATAGTTGATATTATATATTGGTGGACATGTCTTCTACATTTTCCATAAGTTTCATCAAAATTGTACGCTTCGTTGATTTGAGCGATATTGCAATTGAAACTCGTTATTTAGTGTCTTTTGATTTGCGCAAATAACTAATGCAGAATTAAAAATATATCGTAAAATATAACTGACCAATACCTTGGATATTAAAGCAAAGTTAATTTTACTGTGCCAAACGCTAATTATACGTTTTCATTTCTACATCTTTTACGCATATTTTGATTAAAATATTGTGTATTGGATGTGAGGGTTCGTCAAAGGCATTGATATTGGGGGGGGGGGGTGTCTGGAAAAAAAACCTAATTGTTTCTTTTATCGGATTTCAAAAATATTTGTCAAGAGAAAATAGCTACGGAGATATAAATTGTAAACGATTTGCTTATTCATTCTTATAAGATTTTATAACAAATCATTAATTTTTGTCTAATTATATTAATAGATTTTTCTATTGCATCCAAGTTTGCGAAAGTACACTGACTTTATAACATTACTGTGACGTAGTTCCATATTCGATGGTACTCATTTTGAGGGGACCCTTACCCTTACCTACAAGTTGTAGGTAAGGACCCTTTCTATCTACAAGTCCAAGAAATATTAGAACAGCGCATTTGCCAATCACCTTTAACATGTTGCACAGATTAACACAAGAGATACGTCTCCTCATCTGATGTGACATTATACAAGAAAGAAGTGAATCAATTGGGCTAGTTATGTCAAAGGAACGTAAATCAATTGTAGAGATTGAACATTTTATAGTGTTATGTTGCATTGAGGTCTTATAAGGACTTTGTAAATTGACTCAAATGGTTTAGTTACACATTTAAGCTTGTATTCATAGGTACTAATTACATGTACTACTGTTATGTCAAATTTAATTAATCTCTCTACATCAAGTGGGGAAGAAAACAATATTTTTCATCTACTTTCATGCACTTATCTTTTTTTAGGAACTTGTGACATCAAAAATCTTGGCAATGCTCAAGTAGAATTTCTGATGACCGATTACAAAATAAAAAGAAATGAAACTGCAAGTTGACAAACACAACAAACATATCTTTTTCACAAAAGCTTTTACTAACTAGTCCTAGTTTGAAACTTAAAACCCCATTTTTAGCTCCGGAGTTTGCATCTAAAAAGCCTTATGTTATTTATGAACATTAACTAAGAATATTACATTATTTGTCAAGAAGAGAAAAGGGGAAGACATGTCTAGACTCATAATAACAAAGATATAAACAAATATCATATCGTATCATTTATTATTTCCATCAAATTACAGAACAAAATAACACAATATCAAAAAACACGATGATGGAGGAGATACAATAAAAGGCAAAGCCTGAAAAACGTTGTACCACCTTACAATCAACAAAAGCAAAAGTTAAAACCATTAAAACTAAAACTACATTAAATTACAAACTTCTCTCACACAAAACCCCCCTCAAATACACGCACGCACACATCCCTACATGAAAGTCTCAAAAAGCAAGATTAAACAAAACGTAGACATTATTAATATATAAATTATTTTATAATTTGTTACAGGCATGTTGAAAATAAAAGAATAACTATACCGTAAATTTTTTATGAATGATCAATAAATATCCGAAACTTTCCGGTCTCTTAATTGCCTTTTTGAAGATAAATTAAGACGTTATCTTTGAATATTTTGACACTTGTAACCATTCTTAAGTAACGTGGTAACGAGTTCCATAATTTTGGCCCGTTTGTCAAAACAGATTTTTGATGGTATTAAAGATTAACACAAAAATTTAGAAATTGCTTAACCGAGGGAGCATTTGAATATTGGAAAAGCACATTTGAAAATTGAGCACCTTTAACATGTTGCTAGCGAGAGATACAGCTTCTTGTCTGTTGTAACACCCGTTAGTGCACAGTGACAGAAATTTGAAAATCCATTACTCCGTTTTAACATGACCAGAACAATAATCAAAGCTAATTTCTATTTTCAATTTCCCATTAAAATACAAAAGCGTTGTTGAAATAGTTTATTCATCAATAAAGTTAATCGTTACGATATTAGATGGGACCAACAAAATTTAAATAAAACCATTTATGCTTATTATCTCAAAAACGACACAACCAATTTAATTTTTTCCAACATAACATGCATTATATAGTGCATTAATAAATTGAGCGTGTTGAAACCTCATGACATTTTTTCAAATAATTTCTACCACTTGGAGAAAAACTGTAAATTGTTCTGTTAAAAAGAGCTATAAATTTACGGATTTTTTAAAGACTATTTAACAACTTAAACACTGTACTTGCATGACATGCATACCCCATTAAGGAGTCTATTCGTACAGGGGGACCAACGTCAATTCGTACAGGGGGACCAACGGCTTAACGTGACTTCCGAACCACAGAGCAAGTAGAGGAAACAAGGAGACGAAAACCGCCGCGCCCGGACTCGAACCCACAACCTCTGTATTACGAGACCCGTGCTCTAACCGCTCGGCCACGGTCATCTGATATATGCATACAAACAAATATATACTGAAATTTTTCAGGTCTCTGAATTAAACTATGGCCCTCCAGTGACTAAAATTTAGCTATTTTACTTCGGGGTTCCTCCCCTCAGTAAAATATATGCTATAGCTAAATTTTAGTCACTTCAGGTCCTTAGTTTTAACCAGAGATCTTCAAGTCAGTATATATCTGTGCACTTCCCCTCGCTTGACATTTGCAAAACGTAGAAAGAACAAATATAAATTTTGTAATGATTCGCTTGTTAACCTACAAGTAATTTTCAATTGATTGCTTTGAATATGTAATGTATTTTAAAGGAATCCGTGCTCATTTTTTATATTGTGGATTCCATTTTGATTTCATTAAAGGAGTCATTCTCATTTTCAATCATGGTAGTTTAGAGTTGGATTAATTGCTATTTCCATTGCCAGTTTTTACTGATTATTTTGTATTTATTTATTATTATTATCATAATTATCATTATTTTGGATGCCGGG
>JXSR01S012731.1:4329-15699 GCA_000969725.1 Ophiothrix spiculata
CTATTCATTTTCTGAAATTAATTATATGCATATTGCATAAATTACATATTTGTTGTGTGAATTTAACATGAATAAAATTTGTTTTTGGTCACTTTTACCTTATCCATGGGCCAAATGTCAAAACTAAGGGTCACAGATTCTTAAAACGGTGAAACTTGATTTATAGAAATAGCGCCACCAATAATGTGCCTTTAGCATTAAATGGCTATATATTATTAGTGATCAAAAAGTGGTGACTTATGGTGTGACAATTTTAAAAATGGTATATTTTGGCAACAAAAGTCATCCTATAGGGATTGTTTTGTAAAACAAAACAAAACTGTGGTCACGCTGGGTGGGGGGGGGGGGGGGGGGTGAGTACTTAAAATGTTAGCAAGCATGTGCTGAGAACGATACCTAACGTAGGGTCTTGCGAAACTGATATTTGGTCAAAAAAGGGTAGATATATGGAACTTATTTTTGTCCGAATTATGCTCCTTGAAAATGGGGCTCTTAGTCTTAGGATAGTCCTGAAATGGGCATTTTGGAGAGCGGAATAGGAGTCATTGAGGCTTGAAAAGGGGGTCTTGAGTCGCGTGGCACATACCGGTATATTCCATCAATACCTATAGGCCGTACCTACAACATTGAGTTTGGGATGGGGACCATGAAAAGTGTTTTGTCGTCCGCGATGCTAATCAACATACCCTATTCCAGTGCTTCCATTAGAGGTCCGGAGGTCAATCAAGGATCACTGAAAAGCCAAGAGAACATTGAAAATTGTTTTTCAGCGATATTTCAGTGATATTTTCAGAGTTAAGAGGATTATCTTGACAAGGTCATTCATTCCACTAATCCCACTGAAAATCACCAATACGTCTGAAATTATCTCTGAATTACGCTAAAACTACACTGAAATTTTAATAAATTTCAACGTTACTTATTTCAGTGTTACTTTTGCCTTTTCAGTGATTATTTTTCCTACCGTATAATGCTGTAGGCATAGCGTGGGCACATGGTTTTTCAAAACACCTAAGGCTTATTTTTTTCTCAAGCCAAAATATATATCCATTTCCCGTATGCATACCCTAAAGGGGGATTTTGCCTTTACCGTTGTAACCCTATAGGGTTTGAAAAAGTAGGCCTACCCTATTTCTTTAAATAGCTGATTTTGATACCTTAACGGTGTCCGACTGATTCACCCTTCTGTCATCCAAAACAACCCTCCCTAATGCACCCTTTGTTGGTCACGCTATGCCTGCAGCATTATACATCCCAGGATGAGAGGGGAATTCCGAGGAACTATCATTTTGTATGGTATTGTAATCAATAAATGAAATTGTATTTGGTCGGTGTTGAAGTTTTCACACTCTCTCCGTTCATTACTGACATGATTAAACTCAATATTATTTAAGCTTATTTTCATTGTGATCATTTATTGAACTGAAGCTGTTATATTAATGGGTTGATGACTTACCTAACCAACAGTGTTTAGTTTGGCCAATTTATGATAAAATGGCCGATCTCACGAGCGTTAGTTTGGCCAGTTTCGTTTTGGTTTAGTAGGGGATTTCAACGTCATTGTTTTTAAATAATGCTCACAGTTGGTCCTTCTTAGTCTAAGGAACGTATTTATTTAAAAATTTCAAGTTCGCCAGAATGTTAGTTCGGCCAATATTTTTATTAGGGTGACGATATGCACGCTTAAATACCAACGCGAGTATTTTGTCAGTGAACTTCTATTGTTATCAAGTTTCCGAGCTGTTGAATTTCGTGTATGAAACCAGTATTTCAATGAATTCGAAAGTCGTTCGGACCAGCAAGTTTTATTTTCCTGAAATAATTAAGTGTCTCCATCAAATAGTACCAGGGTTAGTGTTCACTCATATTCTATGTATGAATTAGCAAACACTAGTACTGGATTATTCATCTTTGTCAAGGTAAGTTCACATCGCAATCGTTCCTGGTATGTATTTGTTTTACAGCATATTTATATATTCTTAAACTTACCCTATGGATTTCTGCCATAGACTAACGTTGCTAGGTCATGTGTTATTTGACTAAATGCATTATTGATGTTAATGTTATATGTACAGCAGTGGCTTCATTGATGTAGGGACTATTGATAGAACTTGAAATGAACAGAACTGAAAGTATACATATAGGATGATACCAGTTATTTGAAAAAAAAATCGTTATATACCCTGAACTTTCTATTGACAAATTATGACAGCGTTCAACGCGTGAACCCATATTATTTAGATTCATAGCTACCATATTAACCGTACCCAATAAATTAGTGATTTGAAGCAGCCATTTTGTACGTGTGAGAATGTGGCAGAATGTCAAGATATATTTTATCAGGATGATTTTGGTATGAAGTTTTTTAGTCAGTACTATGTGTAAGGCACAAAGATAGGTCGTTGATGTTGCAGGAGTAGGGGAGGGTGGGGTGAGTTGGCCCCCCTTTTGTTTGAACGCCCCTGTATTGGAGAGGTTAAGGTCTAGAAGATTTTCCTGTTAACACAAGATAGATATGTACCAAAGATATGTTTTATGTAAATACTAAGACTCTGCGGCTTATCGTATTTAAATAATTAAAAACATAAAAAAAGTGTCAAAAGGGCCAACTATAGCGGGAGAGTTGGGGTGAGTTGGCCCCATTTACAAAGAAAGAGTAGTAGTCATTTTACCGTGACACATTTCATACATTATGTTTTTTTAAGTGAAGCACGGGAATGTTCTGCATACAAAAATGTCCTTTTGAGATGAAATGCCATAATAAATTAATACAATATCGATCTTTTAAAAAGATACGTTTTGATCTACTGTGTTATCTGCATGCAATATATGCAATAGGCCTATCAGTTTCATTTAAGACTTCTTGCGTCTTGTTATACGCATCTATTTACCTGTTTAGAATTAAAATCGTGTTAAAACGTCATAAATGTTATTGTGCTAGAGTCTGAGTAGGTTATCATACCATCTTGGGCAAATTCGCCATAGGGCCAACTTGCCCAATGTGGTAGGGGGCCAACTCGCCCCGTAGTCCCAGTTTTGACTTAACCTCGTGGTATACCAACAAAACAAAGGATAAAGTGGATTTGATCCCATGGCATGTTGGACATATACCATAGCTCGTAATCAATAATAATAACTTGGACCAGCGAAGTAATATCTTGACACTAGTAGTAGTACAAAATTACGTTTGCTAAAAAAGTTTACTTAGGTAACTTACAAAATTCGTTTAACTGATAACGCACACAAAGAGATGACCTGGGTTTTGTAAATTTTGTGGTAAATTTGATGCATTATATATGACCAAAAATCACCAGTAACATAATTCTCCCATGGTCACGTGAGCAGAAACTCGTGGTGGGCCAACTCACCCCACCTTCCCCTATTCCAAATTTCAGGAAGTCGTATTATTTGGAATAACCACACTATTGCTTTGTATATATTATTCAACTTCCTTCTTTGCCAAAAGTAATACATGTATAGTAGGCCTAATGTATAGGCCTGTTGATCATGTTGATATTTCAACTGTTTTGTGTTTGATGTGGAACTAAAACCGGAACCGAACAGGAATAAAAGCGAAACGTCTCATATAATTAGAGCATAATCTTAATCGTGTAAAACAATTTAGTTTATCTGTGAAACCCAGTTGAGAATTGAAACAAGTATGTGACCGTCCATCCTCAACCAGCCGTAATCCTATCAAAAATAACCACATCTTTGTACAGTACATATTCGTTTTTAGAAACTGTTATCCTCTGGGGTTTATAGGATTATAGGCCACACCACTTTCATTTTCCTTCCAAAGCCCCTGGCAAATACCATGTTATCGTCAGCAGAAGTCTAAAACTCAATTTATATTATAGTACGTCAAAGGATACAGTGAAATGTGAATTTGAGATAAACTCTTACAACGATTAGTAAGCCATACGTTTTATGTTAACGGTCCATGGGACGTATAGACATATTTCATATTTTCGGTCATGTTCTTAAAATGAAAGTGTTTTGAAACAATCATACGGGGGTGTTTTGAAACAATCATACGGGGGTATCAGAAAGCTTTAAAAATCACTAAGAAGGGGACGAGCTACTTGAGTATACCGATGACTCTTTTCGTCATTGTTCAAAAAAGGTTTCACAGGCATTTATACTTTGTTTACTGCTAAACTACATAAACCGTGTGAGGAAACTGTGATACATGGTATTAAGTATCTACATTTTAAGGTTTACATCCCAATAAATCAGTAATGACACCCCAAAATTCATTTGTTTGAATCCAAAGTATAGGTAAGAGTCTCTTCTCTCTACTGGTGTCAGCATGGCTGACTTTAAAATGTCAACCTTATTTCTTTTTTGGACTAGCGAACCTTATATCATTTTCGGACTAGCTAGCCTACGGACTAGCGGGCTCTAATCCAGTCAAGTTTAAGTGGGAGGAATATGCTACTTTGCACAGTGGCAATAGAGTGATGTCTTAAGGATTGCATAGCAAATAATGTTCCTGACTGCATTTCTTTTGAAGCCGTTTTGATATCCTTTCGTATAAATATTGTGAATCTGCAAACAATTTAAGTTTGCCAACTTACGACCTTTTCATGCATTTTCACATGTACAGCCCAGAATGAAATTTGCTACATTTACGACTGGTTCGAGGTGAACGATATTATAATAGGTTGTCGATATTAAGTCTTTAAATATACATGAAAACCCCAGAACAAATACACATGGATTTAATTTATGTGTTAACTTTTTTATGAACAATTCTAATATACGCTAAGAATATAATAAAGTTGAATGTGTATCTTGAACATGTTATTAGTTGTAGTAACTAATCATTTCGAAATGTAGATCTACCAGTATTTGCAACAACGCCAATGCAGAAAGCATGCTTAAAAAACCGTGTTTTTATTCCTTTCCCGGCGCAGAAAAAAATCACTACTTTACGGATTGAATTAGTTGTTATAATCAGCTATGGCCAGTGCAGAGGCAGGGTAAGTATAGAAAACAACTGGGGATATGTTGGTGTAAGTACAAATAATTGATCTAGTAATAAGTCTTTCAAAAACCGGCTAAATAAAATGGACTCCAAAAGTAAAAGGTCATTTGGTGAAGAGCATGAAAAATAAGCGGGTTTTCAGTGACACATTCATTATTTCACAAAATAGTACATTGAAAATGAAAACAAAAGTGTAAGCCTTCTGGGGAAATGCTATTATTATTTCTTTTATTTGTACATTATGTTGTTTTCAAGGGAATTATCTCAGAAATGTGTTCAAGAAATACTGATCGATGCAAGGAAAATCATTTGTGGATTTCTGAGAATAGATGGTATGCTGAATACATTGGTAGCGGATAGGGCAATAACGCCAGGTGATGCAAAAAAGATTAGAAAGAAGGACACCGACGAAGAAAAGGTGGTAGAGTTATTAGACATACTAGATACAGCGTCAGTTAAGTCATATCAGGTCTTCATGGATGCTCTCAAGAAGGAAAGGTCTGATCTTTACGAAAAAGTAAAAGCAATTGAAGATAAACAATGTGGTAAGACATTAACAAATTCTTACCTAGTCAGAAGTTGCTGTTTTGATTAAACCCCGCCAGTCCGAAGGTTCTCTAGTTCAAAGATTTGCTAGTCCGAAAATGAAATACGACTCGTTAGTCCAAAACTGAAAAAAAACAAAACAATTGCGAGTCAGAAAATAAAATAAAGTTCGCCAGTTCTAAAATAAAATAGGGTCTGCTAGTTCGAAAAATAATTAGTTTTGTTGATAAGCAACCCCATATTTTTCAGACTAGCGGACTATTTTATTTTCGAACCCTATTTCCTTTTCAGACTAGTGAGCATTTTTTTCATTTTCGGACTGGTTAACCTTTGCGAATCTTGGGATTAGTGTACCTTTTTTTGATTTCGGACTTATGGACGTTATTTAATTTTTGGACTAGCGAACTTTTTTTTAAGTTCGGACAAGTGAACTCTATTTTGTGGACTGACGGACCTTTCTTCAAACTATGACTGGCGAACCCTCAAGTAAAGGAAAACATACCTGCGAACAGACACTGACAAACCTTGTTTCATTTCTGGACTAGCGAACCTTCAGACTTGCGGGATGTTACCGCTGTTTCTAATAACGTTTGTATACTGAAATAATAAAGCTCTAGAATAATCCTCTTTAAATTATTAAATACTATGATTATTTTTATTTCATAATTTTATTCCAGTTAGGTTATTTTTTGAACGTTTAATATATGTCGTACGTATTATTTTTTATTCATTGGAAGCATGGCAACTTGAAGTTGACAATAGCAATACTGGACAATATGCAGAAAACATAAACTTACGGGTTTTTCACATGCAGTCGTAAGCAACTGCATAAATAGTAAACAAATCAAACACATGTTTGCATCTGTTTTGCTTACGCAAATTTCAAAGCACATTGAACACGTGCTTTACTTATGCGGTTGGTTTATGTATACGCGGGAAATTATGCAGACGCAGATGTGCATCGAAGTAATCAAATTTTATTTGAAAAATACCAGTTTTTGTCATTTATCTTAAAAACTAACACAGTGACCATATTTTTTTTCAGTATTTTGAAGTGAGCAAAAAGTGCTTTAACATATTTAAAAAATTTAAAAATCAATGCTGCTATTACAATTTTACAGGCACATAATGATCGACTTTTTGGAGCTTTCCCTATCCTCTTTATTTGAGAAAATGTGTACTTCATGAAATGTCTGTATCTCAAAAACTAGTACGGTGACTGATTTGTTTTATTTTAGATTTGTTATCAGCATAAATAAATCTACCAAATACTTTTTTTTTTTTTTGAATTTTTGCATGATTTTAAATCTCCGAGAAAACCCCTTAACAATTGCTAGTAAGCGAAAGACGTTCAGAACGAGCAACAGCTAAACATAGATTTGCGATTGCTTAAAAACATATTCACAACCTTTTTTTTTTAAATTTCCGTAACAACAAAGTAAAAGCTACCATGAAAACAACAGCCAGGCTAGCGTTTGCTTTTTATGAAGCTAAATATTTGTTTTTCTACCGTAATGGTGTAATTAGACTTGCTCCAAGTCTCAGTTGGTCTTTATTCACAAGCTTGAACAGTTTTCTCTGAAAGGTAAATTCCCACTATCCATGCTTAAACAGTAGGCCTAACTTACACCAAGGCCCGTATGGGCAACCTCGGTATAACCCCTCGCAAATGTGACAAGGTCAAAGAAGGTCTTCCTCAAAAGGTACAAGAAAATCCATAAAAAAAAATACCATCACCCAATCCCTCCTCATCCCATATTTTTCAAGGCAATGAAATCATAAAAGTCAACAAATTGGAAATTAATGTTCCCTCCAATATGTTTACTGTTTGAAAATCTTACACTTCTAAAACAAACTTGTTTTCCTGATTGTGGATCTAGATACCAAACCCCTAATATTTCTAAAGAAGAATGAAAAACATCATAGCAAAAATCCAATGCAAATTGAAAAACAAAATGTTCAATAACAATTCTTTCAGAACTTATTTTTACATTATAACCATCCAGGAACAGTGATTGCCCAGGCAAATTCCACAAATCTGTGCACAAACCACCAAGTTCGGTCAAGTTTATTAATTAGACCTAGTGCAGTTTTACCTTGGCCTGAGATAGCCAAAAGCCATAGAATCTAAGTGTTTATGATCTTTATCATGTTTATCAGTCAGATTCCAACACAGCAACTGAGACTTGTAAAGTTGCTAACAGGATGATGTAATAACACCACAGGGGCTCAGAGCTTTGGTCACTGTTTTGAGCAATTCAAGAAAGTGTATTGGACTGATCCACTATGTCATGGGTGTTTCAGTGGATAAAAACAGTAAACTGGTAAAGAAAGTTAAACCATAAATACTCACATATTTATCATTTATTTGCAGGCAAATTGTGATTTAATATTAGGAGCCCATGTTTGGTTAAATATCAAGAAAACTGATTGTTCCTAGCTAAATTTATAACTAGGCAACCTACCTGTTATGTTTTGAATTTACAACCACCCACAGCCAGACTGTTTCTATTGGCTGCCTCTTTTCTGGAGGAAAATTTCAACATTTTACATTGGAGAGAATAGAGCTGAAGAAAGATCCACTTAGGAACTTAACAAGGCGTCCCTAGCAAACCAACATCAGAGGGAGGTATGCCATCAGGCTGTTCTATGAACATTGGGAGTAGGAATTATTAAAATAATACTTGTACACAGATCATGTAGATTTTGACAGGAATATGGAAGTAGGTCTACAGCCTGACGCCTTGGTGCAAGGCTATGGTGTAATTGGACAAACTTCGTAATCTTAGATTACATAGAAGGGGGCAGAAATAAGGGTAAACAACCTGTACGATCAAATTATTTACGAGAAATTATCCGTTATGTTACGGCTTTTTTAACCTATCAATAGTTTGCCACATGATGATATAAATATGTGTTAAGGCTGGGGTAGATCTTCAAATGACATAAACTGTTTTTGTACTCTAACTCTCAAACTGATTGCATAAACCATATAAAATATACATTTTTAGAAGCGGATGTTTATCCTGATGATATCAATTTTCGACCAAAAATGTCATTTTTGGTCAAAAATGCCAAAAACCGTATTTTTTGCCCCCAAAAATTCTGGAAAGCTTTACTAAAATTTGCATTCGTGACATTTTACACTTTTTTGGTATTTGGAATTTAGAAACAAATATTCTCAAATTTTTGACTTTTATCCTAGTTTTTTTTTAAAAAATGCCAAAATAGGTCAAAATGTAAAAATCCCACCGCTGCAACCGAAATTGAAAAACAAAATACGTTTTTTGGCCAAAATTAACATTTTTTGTCAAAAAACGATATCACCAATTATGTTCAGGGTAAAAATCCACTTCTAAAAATGCATACTTTTATATGATTTTACGCATTAGTTTGAGAGTTACAGAACAGAGAACAAAATACGTTTATGCTAGTTGAAAGTCTACCCAGCCTTAAGTATGCAAAAAAAACCCAAATTAAACTAAAAACCTAATTTATATATTTACATTACACACAATAGGTCGAGTCGCTCCTAATCCACAGCCGGATCCACAGCCTGTGCCAGATCAACAAGTACTACCACCAGATACAAGTAACTTCAAGTTTTTTACAATCTTACAAAACAAATGGTTGAATTGACACTAAGTGACCAAGGTATTTTCCACCCGTTGGTGCACAAGGGGGTATCTGGGGAACCCCTTAAAATACACCTTTCCTATGTGCATTTTGTCATTGAAAGTCTGGTCAATGACAATACATGTTATAAGGACCGAAATACCGAAATATAATTTAACAATTGATGAACCGTCCCTTAAATGGCGGCCGGAAAACCCATTTGTGTACCGCCGCGGCAAAAGGGTCCAGTTGTCGACTCCTACATGTTGCTCATTGTAGCATATCTGATGTATACAAATACCATACATTAAATAGACAAGCTCCAAGGAGCAACATGTACGAGCCCACAACTGGACCCTTTTGCCGCGGCGGTACACATTTATAGTGTCGTGTCAAAACATGCCCCTCTCCGAAATTTCAGGCGCTTTATATGCATTTGGTTTTCAGTCCATGCTCGCTTCCGCAGGTTTTTCTCCAGGCACTCTGGTCTTCCTCCTGCATTCAAAACTAAATTTAAAAAACATCTTGGAGCCCTTTTGAAGATAAGCTTCCTTTAGCTTACTTGGTACCATGTACCAAGTTGGGTTTCCTTGGCGAAAGCCTAAACAAGGTGATTCTTTTTTCAAAAACCGTGTTCTCGAAAGGATTTTCGCATAAAAGTTTGCTCCAATTTACATATTGCAAGTACAATTACATTGCAAAAATAAAATTAGAAACAAATTATTCGGTTTTAATTTTATGGGCAAAACAGATTTGAACAGCGCCCTCATAAAATCACTATATGCTAGTTAGCACGAAATTTGAGGGACCCGCTGCGTTATTAGCTTTGGCAATTACATGTAGCGGTGATGTGTTTTTTTTTCGGGTTTTCGCTCTACGGGCGAAAACTTGATGTAAGGCCCTAAGAGCCCACCCCCTCCTTGGTCTCTTCAGTGTTACATGAGCTCAATTGCATTACAAAACGAATTTGTTTTCACACGTATTGAAATTTGGTTTTGAAATCTTTGTATTTTCTAATAAATAGTGTTAAATGTGCTTCTGGAAACGTTAAAAATGTACTTTAAACAATAGACTAGTAAAAAAAAAAATGGGTCCAACAACTTGCAAAAGTAACGACATTTACATAATAATATCATAAATATGTATACGACAACATATCAAAAATCTAGAAAAATCAAATATATAGGTGAAACAGCGATTAATTTGCATAAAACAAAATGGCTGCCAAAACAGGGGGTGAAATTCCAAAATTGGTTAAATCATGTTAAAAACCATTTTAACCTGCTCTCTCACAATGAATCAAAAAGAGTATACTTTTACCTATCTCCGAAGTATGGTTAACCCTCGTCTACCCAGGCTATTTTTGTAACACGCCTACCCAAATTGGGGGGGGGGGTGGTTGTTGCAATCCCCCACCTAAACTTTTGCAACGGAACCCCCTATTAATTTGGTTTTGCTATCAATACAATAGGTATGGTCTTCCCCTATCCAGTGACACCAAAATCACAAAAATCAGCCCAGGCGGTATGTGATTACGACGTCATAAAGCTCGTTCAAATCGAAAAATCGGGATTTTTTGAAAAAATGGCCACCAAATCTACATGTAGCTATTGTCACGAATAAGATATTGTTACCCAGACAATAGTGCTGGTAGAGTGAAGAAATCAGATGTACAATAAAAGATGAACACTACAAGTCATATAATGCTCTGGGAAATAAGTTTAATTTCACATATCAGTCAAATTATATACCAAAAAAAATTTCAATTCTTTGTAATATTTCATATCTTGATGATAGCAATAAAGTACTGGGGGAATTCTATTCTCGAATTCTCAATATACATGTATCTCAATGGAATATATGTAACTCTTGGTTTCAAAGGTCTTTGAAATTGATTTATATGGTATGCATACACTTGTGTCAATGTGAGCTCACATAAGGATACAGATTTCATGGTGTTAATAAGAACTCTCTTCCATCACATCTGAAAGAACAACAGCATAGCATCTGATATCCAATTCTTTGATGTCGTTCACATTGGTAAGTTCAAATTGTAGCATAGAATCAGGTAGGTATCTCTTTCTTTGATGTTGTTGGCTTTGGCAAATTCAAATTGAAGACATAAACCATATGGCTGTATAATAAAAGAATATTATACAGGAATTTGATCAACATCACATTAAATATTCAATGTTCACATTGATGTTGAAATTATCAAA
>JXSR01S012731.1:39532-51897 GCA_000969725.1 Ophiothrix spiculata
CCCCCCCCCTTGGGTAGACGTGTTACAAAAATAGCCTGAGTAGACGAGGGTTAAGTTATGAAAATAACAATTACGTGTGTTGCGTTTGATCTAGAAATTTGTGCTAGAGTGAAATATATTTCCCTTGGCTTTTGTGCCGTAATGAGCAAACATAAAATGAATATGTTAAATTTGCATGTTCGATTTTAAGTCAATTTGCTGCTTTGGCACTTTTGTTTAAACACAATAGAAATTGTGAAATAAGTGTCGAAATAGATTGCGCTATTCATTAAAATTACTGATATTAAGATGTCGAAATGTATATGCTTACAACAATTAAATATGCAAATAAAGCATTTATGAGGGACAAACATGGATTTTAGTGATTTTTTTTATAATTTATTATGAGTGCTTATTCTAGAATAAATATCAAATTTTAGGTTTCCAAATTTTTTAAAAATTTTCTGCTTGTAGAAAATTGCCTTTTTAGATCAGAAAAAGATCTGCATGATGTTAACTTACCGACATTTATTTTAGTGCAACTGTTGCTTGCGAAAGCTCAATATTCAGTATTATCCAGGCATAGTTGCCTGAATCTAACATTGCTTATTCAAACCTTGGGTTGTGTCATACAATACTTATACGGTACTCGAACTAAGGTAATTTTGAAGTGAGTCACTTATTAAGTGCCAGTTTTTATCTCTCTATATGTCCTTTAATTGTAATGTAGGGCAGTGCATAATCCCTTCTCGTTCCTTATATACAAACTGTGAATGCAAATTAGTCTCAACATAAACTGTCTGGTATGCTTTATTATTCAGATGATGTCGTCATATGGCCTAGTTACCTGGCTGGCATAATCTTAGCAAAATGTCAAAATAACACATGCTTAAGATGAGTTGTAAAACTCTTTTTTCGCATGTTTAAAAGCAGTAACTGTTTGTTTCTGAGATATATAGTTTAGTAGAAATCGTGTTCATATTACTGTTACAGTATGAATGCATTAACCCTCGTCTAACCAAGCCATTTTTGTAATACGTCTAACCAAGGGGTGGGGGGTTGCAACCCCCCCTAAATATGTGGATAGGAACCCCCTATGAACTTGGTTTTGCTATCAATAGATAGGTATGGTCCTCCCCTATCCAACGATAGCAAGATCACAAAAATCGGCCGAGGCGTTACGTAATAATGACGTCATAAAGGTCGAAAATCGGAAAAATCAAAATTTTACTAAATAACGGAATTTCATCGGGTTTTTGCATATAACGAAAGGAAATGACAATTTTAACATGCTCTGCAAGTTTCAGCCACATATGGCGGTTTAAAATTGTCACCCCAACTTTGACGGCCTACCCTAATCCCACCTTAGGTGGTACCCCCCTAATTTTTTCATCAAAATGACCGCAAAGGATGTAAAAGAGATTACCCAAAAGCCTGGGGTAGGTTGCTTTTGCGTTTTTATGCTGGGGGGTTGCAACCCCCCCCCCCCCCCCCCCCTCCCCTGGTTAGACAAGGGTTAAGGGAGCCCCGTCCGATTTGGTCAGCATATTTTCAGCATAACTTTCTAATATTTTGGTACCAAATTATGCATCGTATTTTTCTCAATACGCATGTGAAATTTTACGGATGAAACGTGTCGCGTTTCGGAGTTATAAGTTATAATATGTTAAGATTATTAATTTTATAGTAACCATAAAATCACTTATACAAGAAAGAATAGGCAGGTTGAAAATACAAAGTTGCTCAGAAAATCTAAACGTTTGTTTTAATTTAACTGATATTTGAAATTGAAATTGGTGATCTTTCATAACACTGTGTAACCTAAACTTAGAAAATCCGGACCAATTTTTAATAAATAAATTATGTCACTGAACATGTTTATTAACGATTATTATTATATTTTTTAATGAAACGCAAACACTAATTGCTATTTGGACGCGTTAATATGTATATATATAGTTTGCGTCTAACGCCAGGTGGACGGCAGTAAAGTCCTTAAAACACAAATCAGTCAACTTTTATAATTAATTTGGTAGCTCAAATAGGGAATTTCAAGGTGGAAATCGTGACTATTTGAACGATGACAAGTTATACATTCATGTGATGGAAGTGAACAGCCCTTGCGAACCTATAAGCTTTCCGATACAAAGGTACTTGGTGAATCGTGTTCCATTCCCAAGTCTCTGCACGCATTCGGTGCAGAAATCATTAGGTATTCCATTTCTTTAATTGTGACACTTCATCTCAAACCAGCTGTAAATGCAGCCTTTTGTCATGTCCACGATTTTAGATATTTGCAAAGACCATGTTATAAAGGACCGTAAATCACAACTGATCTTAAATATGTAATTATCTGTTTTTAGTTTTAGCTATTATTTGCATTAATCTAATGTGTTTTATGGAACATGGATTTCCGAAAATTGTACAATCAACCCAGTGAGTGTGTAAAACATTTATATTTAATTGACTATATGCAAACACCGACTTGCACTAACTACCTTTCGAAAGACCCCTAATACCTAAGAGATTATAATTTCATGATTATATATCAAAGTAGTTCTGTTCCAAAGTCAACTTAGCAGAGGGTGTTGACAAAAAGGACGACATCAGCTGGTATGTTAAAGCAAAGAAAGACGGCCCTTTTCCCCGTCAACCGTAGAAAGGCAAAAGAGGCTGGTTTTATAGTATTTTCCAATAATACTTTCTAAGCTTCCAAATTTGAGAAAATCAGAACACAATATTCAAACAAAAGAAAAGGACAATTAGAAAACAAATTAGACAAAAAACCGCCAGCAAAAAGCTTTGAAGTCGGTGTGATGCTTCAAGAAGAAAATATCATTTTATATTATTAGCTGTGTATACAAAGAACTCCAATACCTTAAGTTCATGTGTAATATTGTGTTAGTAAAAACATGGGATAAAATGAAGAATGCAGAGTCAAATACTAAATACACCCATTGTTACATTAAATTTTTGTTGAGAAAAATGGGTTTAAACTTTTATGAATCGTGTGTAACACTTGTATTCACTTACATATCGTGTTGAAACTTTCAGTTGTTTTTAACAAAATATGAAAATGTGAAAATGTCAGCTCTTATTTATTATTAATTTTAAATGTACAGCACATAAAACACTTGGGGATGCCATTCATGGAAAGTAATTACAACGCAAACACTAGTTGCTATTTGGACGCGTTAATATGTATATACTTTGCGTCTAGCACCGGGTGGACGGCAGTAACGTCCGTAAAACACCAATCAGTCAACTTTTATAATTTATTTGGTAGCTCAAATAGGGAATTTCAAGGTGGAAATCGTGACTATTCAAACACTGACAAGTAATACATTCATGTGATTGAAGTGAACAGCCTTAGAGAACCTATAAGCTTTCCGATACAAAGGTACTTAGTGAATCGTGTTCCATTCCCAAGTCTCTGCACGCATTCGGTGCATAAATCATTAGGTTATGTATTTCATTTCTTTAATTGTGACTTTTCATCTCAAACCAGCTGTAAATGCAGCCTTTTGTCATTTCCACTTTTGTTTAAATATTTGCAAAGACCTTGTTATAATGGATTGTAAATTCACAACTAACTTTAATATTAGGTAATTGAATACGCCAGAATAAGAACATCCCTACTCCAATAAAATAAAATATTAATGCATACACATTTCTGAAAATGCTTTCAAATCCCTAAAATAGAATTTTCATGTCAATATCCCAATCGTAGTTTCACATTTGACCATGTAGTTAACTTTTTTTTTTAGACATTGTTAGATAATTGTTATTGTACATAGTTGCTATATTTAAACAGCCATTACAAGAACATCCCAACTCCATGATCTCCCCTCTGCAACTATATGCTAGGAAAATTATCTAACAATGTCTAACAAAGTCAACTACAAGGTCAAAGTGACTGGTATTATAATATTTTCCAGTAATACTCTTCCAAAATTGATAAAATCAAAACACAATATCGAAAAAAAGAGGGACAATTAGACAAAATATTAGACAAATAACCGCCATAAATAAGCATTGAAGTTAGTGTGATGCTTTAAAAAGAGGTTTAACAATTTTACACATGAAATGAGCTGTGTATACGAAGAGCCACATTCCCAAATACCGTAAGTTCATGTGTAGTATTATGCTAGTAAACATGAGATAAAAGGAAGAGTGCAGTAGTCAAATACTAAATACACCCATTGTTACATTAAATTATTTTTGAGAAAAATGGGTTTACACGTTTATGAATCGTGTGACACTTGTATTCAATTACATATCGCGTTAAAACTTTCAGTTGTTTTTGCAAAATATGAAAATGTGAGCTCTTATTTATTATCAATTTTAAATGTACAGCTCATAAAACACTTTGGTATGTCATTTATGGAAATCGTACCTTGTTGAATATTTGACCTCACGTGCCTTCTGACCGAGTTTTTGATTCTCTCCGAAACCATACTTTAACCACATATGTAATATTTGGTATCCTTGCAACACAACGATAACAACGACACATCTGATATGCACTTTAACATATGTGACCTACTCCCATGAAACCCGCACAAAGTCACCAGAGCACGTATGGAGTAACAGCCGAATGAACATGACACAAATCAACAGGAAACAAAGGAATCTTTAAGGGGAATAATGATTTTTCATAGCAAAAAGGTGAAGCAATGTTGACAAGTGATACATCATTTTAAAGCTTGTAATTTCAGTATTTTTAATATGGGCACATCAGAAAAATGATTTTTGTCGACTTTTTCCAGGTTTCGTTGCAGCAACTCGCCTTCTGAAATTAATAAAAAAACTATTTTTATTTGCGATGGCTCACCCCGAAAGGGGGGGACTTTGCAGATCATATTCATTTCGATTTTATCATTTCATATGTTACGACGTTTTCTCGGCTTTAAAATTACACCTTACTTTTTGAAATTGATCAAGACGATTTAAATTTACAACAGAAAATCTGCTGCAAATTCGTATTATTTTTTTATTTTTTGCTGCCTATTTTCATAAGTTTCTCGAAAAGTGTCATGTCGCAAAGTCCCCCTTTTCGGGGTGAGTCCTCACATTTATCCAAATACCAGCTTAGTATTTTGTGCCAGCACAATACACAGGCCTATTGCTCATTCAGAATGGTCATTTGGAACAAAAGACAATAAAAAACACGCTCACACACTTTAACTTTTGACACTTTAGTTTTAACACAAATTTGTCATAAGTATTTGATTTCTGTGGTGGCATAGAACACCAAAGCCGACATGTTAGTTGGACTAAGCAAAGACTAAGTAAGACAAAATGCGTATTTCATAGTGTGTGCCTGGCCAGTAGTTAGAATATTTTCGGGGGAGGTGTGTGGGATATTAAAAAGGTTGAATTTTTGAGGTAGAAGTTTGGTTTTCGATCCTGAACTAATTCCTGTGGTTTTGAAAAAGTTGCAAGCAAAAACGTGTTAAAAGTATTAACACGTTTTTCAGTAGTTTTAACAAAGTGTTATTTAGCATTTTATCCCAAAAATTAACATTATGATGGTGTTTTATGGTTTTGGAGTTCTGTTTGTGAACTTTTTTATACTTTATGGAGGACGTTTTTGGTGCATTGTCATATATGGGAGGGGAGTGATGTCCCTCTTAAAGCCCCCCTTCCTCATCCATGGATACACGCATGATATGTGCAGTCAAGTTTGACGTGTTTTGCTCTAAAAGAAACAATTAAAACGAGCAATAAACATTATAGGGCCGTATTCTCGAACGATGTTTATCTAAACGTTGGTTAGACATAAAATGCGTTTAGTTCAACTCTGATTTTAGCTAAACGCCCGTTAAATATTTAATCGGCGCGTCTGGTATTAAAACAACGCTATTTAAAACATATCAATATCATCCACTGAACTGTGTACGTTAAAGATATGCACTAGTGACCTATAAGTATTTGTATTAGAAGCAGGTCCCTAGTCAACAAAGAATTCTTGTATTATTTTATCAAGTGATCTTCTGTATTAAATACAAAAAAGATAGGTCTTACGCTACACAATAGCGAGAACACTGTACTTGCCATGTTTACAATGATAATTAAACGTATATTTACCGTAAGCATACGTTTTGAGTATTTATTCTTTTATCATGGTCATGTCGTTGTCATCATATTATTATCTACAACCATTATTCATTAATGTTTTTACATTTTTAAAGCTTAAAGCACCAATAAAGTTGTCGGACACATGATGAAAATACAATTTAAACACACCTTAAACTACCCCCTGACCTAGTTTAGTTTTAAACGCATTTAAGAGGAGTATAACGACATGTGGTTAGAATTTAAATGGTGATTGTTATTAGTTACTCTTTGAGAATTACGTTTATTTTAATCATCGTTTAAATCGCGATTTAAACACTGATTAGCGTTAAACACCGTTCGAGAATACGGCCCATAGTATATATTTAGTTTTTGGTAGTTGTTGAAATATTATCCGACATCTTAAAGCAAACAAATAAGAAATAAAGATGCCATATAATGTCAAATTGAAATAATGTTTCATATGTAAAGTTCAGAATTCAATACATGATTTTTTATTCATACAGTATGTTGCCACACCACAAAGTCACATCTACACTTTTCGTGTATTTTAACATGTTTAAATGGCGTCGATATGATTAATAATTAAGTTTAAAAACAAATTAAAACTTACTAAATCTGTGTCCAATAAACATTAACATTTTAAAGAGAAATGTCCATATTCTCTGCTTTCTTAACTGAATAATGGGTTTTGTGGCATACTTGTCTAGTCAAATTGCATAGAATGGTCAAAATAATGAGAACAGAAATGAAACGTCCACTATGCATTTTCCGAAGGTGTCAGAAATAATATACATTTTTTTTTTAACCAAAATCAACCCTTGGGAAATATTGGAAAAGGTCAATTTTTCAAAAAGGCCGCCAAATGCACCTAAAATATGCTAAACCATACTGGAAACGATGTATTTGTCAGGAAATACATATGGAAATTTGCAATATTTTGGGAAATATACAAGTAATAGCTGTGATCACATTATTATGCTTACATTTTACATTTTTGGTATATTTTACAAAATGGCCGCAAAAAAGTAACTATTGTTACAGTATGTACTTTGTCAATATCATCTATACAGCAAAATATACAGCATATAAGTGTCTACTTAATGCATCTTAACTAGATCCTCACTGTATTTACTGTTTGTATCTTACTTTGTCATGATTCAAAATGGCTGCCAATCATCCAGTCTTTAATTGCAATTATTAAAAGATAAACTACATGGGCTTATCATAATATCATAAGCCCTATCGTGATTTTAGACATGTTATTAATTGAGTGTAAATAGAATTTGGTCTGTTTGTTCCAAGGATTTTTTTATAAAAATTATAAAAGCCATCCTGCATCGATATTTTGAAATAAAATCCGGTTTGTATTGCTGTTGTATCTATGGCTTTATATCAATGTTACCGGTCATTTTGAAATTTTTAAGGGCGCCATTTTGAATTTGGAACATATAGGGACAAAATCTAAGGAGGGGTTGGTCTGTTAGTCACCGGGTACCCGAAAAGCTGTCTCTAATTGATTATTTTGAAAAAATAAGGTTTTCGTTACTGTTTTAATGCCTCTCTGTAACCATTATTCAGAGACAAAATTATACTTCGTCAGTCAATGTGGACCTTATTATGGGCGTTATTTTGGATATTTGAAACATGTTTAATAGCAACATAATTGTTGGAAGAGTTGATCTGCCGAATCCTTCAAAGCCACTTTCTATTAATTCTTTTGAAACAATTAAGGTTTTAATGTGCCACTCTAACCCATTTTGATCCACCGAAATATAATCTGACTGCAATCGTGGACTATTATGGGTACCATATCGGATTTGGAACGTGTTAGCAACATAATTTATGGACAATTTGATCTGTTGGTACCTTCATAATCATTTTATATCATTTATTTCGAAAACAATGAGATTTTTAATGCTGTTTAATGCCACCTTAACACAACACTAAGTGATTTTGGTGGCCATTTGGGGGCTCAACGGGTGGCTTATTGGACTTGAAATAGAATAGATTCGTTTGTTGGTACACTCAAAGCCATCTTCCACTGATTATTTTAAAAAAGGTAAACAGTTTTAATGTTTTTTTAATGCATTCTTCAATCTCTATTGAGTGACAAAAATGAATTTTGATGGCAATTTTGAAGAGAATATGGGACTGTAGGTATCGATCCTAGACATCATTTTCTATCGATTATCTAAAAAAGGAGGTTTTCCATTGCTGTTTAAATGCCTCTCTAGCTATATTTGTGCGACAAAATGATATTAGGTAGCCAATTTTGGACCTTATTACGAACGTCATTTGAGTTCTGAAACATGTTTGAAATAAAACGTAAGGAAGAGTTGGTCTTTCTTACCCTCAAACCCATCTTACATCGATTATCTTAAATATCTAAGGTTTTAAATAATGTTTAATGGCACTTTTATATATACATTTTGAGCTACAAAATTGTATTGCGGTGGCCATTTTGGTCCTTAAATGGGTTCCATTTTGAATTTAGAAGTAGTAAATGGCATGATTTGAGGTCAAAATTATAATCCTTATGTTTCTTTCTTTTAATTTGTAAAAATTTTGATTTAAATAGACTTGGGTTTTTTCCTCGATTTTCATGAATATATTATGCTATTTGGCAGCCATTTTGAATCTAAAACATGCATTTGACCTCATTCAATTTCTTAATATGTATTTGCTATTATTTAAGACACGATTTCACAATAATAATTTTGCATATTATAGTGTTAAAAAGATTATGGTAAATACATGGTTGCTTATATAGTTGGAATAAAAATATTTTTACCACTTTTTTATGTAAAGGTCAATTTATGAGGAAAATGTTTAAAACGTATGTTGCTTTTGGTCAGATTTGATAGGTAATCTTGATGGGTGTGAAATGGAACTCCGAATGTGATAAATTTGTCTTATGTACTGGAAAGGGGGCAACAACATAAATGTGTCAAAAGAGTGATTTTTAGGTCAAATTTGATTTGACCCCGCCTCCATTTCATATGGAATGAAAATATCTGCATGATAAGCAGGTGATTGAATGTCTTTGTCACGCTTGACCGCGCCAAGAGAACGCTTGGAAGCAAAGCACAAAATGATCCATCAACGCCCCTCAATTTACAAAAAATTACAATAATGGGTTTGTTGTGAACATGGAATGGTTCCTGGCGGTATATGACATCTTCACAAATTTTTAAGATGTAATATACCGTCGGGAACCATTCCGTGTTCACCGAAACCCTATGTTTGTAAATTGAGGGGCGTTGAAGGATCATTTTGTGCTTTGCTTCCAAGCATTCTCTTTGTGCAATCAAGCGTGACCAAGTAAGTCAATCACCTGGTTATTACTCTATTACAGATAAACATTCCATATAACCCCTTAACTGGAGTAAAGAAGTCACTTTGAACAAGGCGGGTTCTAATAAAATTTGACCTAAAAATCACGTTTTTTGACCCATTTTTGTCGTTGCCCCCTGCAGTACATGAGAAGTTTGAACACATTCGGAGTTCCATTTCACACCCAACAAGATTACCTGTCAAATCTGACAAAAAAATTTCTAGATATTTTCCTCATAAATTGACCTTTACATAAAAAGTGGTCAAAATATTTGTATTCCAACTATATGTGACCTGCTCGCACGAAACCCAAACAAAGTCGGGAAAGTCATTTTACTGATTTGTCCATATTAAAAATGCTGAAATTACAAGCTTTAAAAGGATGTATCACTTGTCAACATTGCTCAACATTTTGCTCATGAAAAATCAATATTTCCCTTGAAAATTCTTTTGTTTTCTATTGATTTGTGGCATGTTCATTTGGCTGTAACTCTGTAACCATGTATATGCTATTTTGGCGGCAAAATAAATAAATTGAAAAATGAGAAATATAACATTATTTCTCATTTTTCACATACTTCCCAAGGGTTGATTTTGGTAAACTTTTTTGTATATTATTTCTGACACCTTCAGAAAATGCAAAGTAGAAGTTTTCAAATTACTTTGACCTTTCAAGCAAATGTCAGTTAATCTGACTGGACTATACATAAAGTGTTAGTATAATTCACTCTCGTCCCTTTTAACCTGAAACTGATACCATCAAAATTAAATTGCCTTATATCGTAGATATGAAAGTTCATAAAATCTGGTTTATCAGCCAATTTGTTCCTAAGCAAAATTTTCACAGTGTTTCTATTTTTTTAATTTTCAGTTTCAGAACGTTTTTTATTTTTTATTTTTATTTTTTTATTAATTACTCTATTATAGTTCAGAAAGAATACTCCCAAAAGCACGATATCTTTATCACAATTATCGGTTTGGTAGATGCAAAAGAGTTTTATTTGACAATTTATTTCTAGTAACACTATCACTTACTATCGCACTCAGAAAAAAAAAGTGTTTGTTTGTACTCGCCCGACCGACCGTTAAAATTTGGCCCGACCGTGTGCTTTATAAAGTTTTTTTTTAATTTTCAATTTCTTAATTGAGGATTTTTCATGCAAAAATCTGATATGAATTGACATGAACTGTATTTCCAATGTAGAAAACCTCTCAAGAATCAGCAATATATGGTTCTCGTAAGTTTAGTTTAATTCTTGATCAATTTTTCAATTCTTTAAGGTGAGTTTTATGTACATTTATTACCCCAACAAAATTTAAAAAGCCGACCTACCGACCTTACCTCTTCAGAGGCCGTTATGGACAAACATTTTTTTTGTTTGGTCTCACCGGTGACGAATTATTGTATGCTTCAATTTCTGCTTATAACTTCACAATGATAGAGAAAATATCAAAACTACTGCTAGGCTGTTCTGATAGTTGTAAGTTCTTTCTATACTTATTTAAAAAAAGGTATGTTCCATATGAAGTCTACTTTGAAAGGCAACAACCCCACCCATTGGGTAGACGTGTTACAAAAAATAGCGTGGGGTTAAAGATATGTCCCTAAAATACATTATAAATGTAAATTACAGTAAATTTGGTATAGTAAAAAACACTGCTTATTACAAACAAATGCATTCTATATTATTATTAATAACACACTGTTGTAAAAATAATATTTGTTTCGTTCGCTGAACTTTGCAAAAGTCATTTAACATGATAACTAATGAGGCGCCCTGCCTCTGTCAACACATTTGTCACTTATAGTTGACATAGCATAAATAAATGATGAGTTCGCAATAAGAAAGCTCCCTGCAATAACCGGATAACATCAGCAGGTGTCATAATAACAAGTTTCCAATACGCTAGATTCCTGTTAGTATGTGATGATAGCAAACTGCAGTCACTATTACTCGTCTGGCAGTTAGTTGCGACACTTGGCTACATTGGACAAATATTTGATATATAATTATATTGTTGATATCCTTACATGATTAATATCATTATCTTGAAGTTCTGTTCTTGAAAGTTATATGGTATGTGAATTCACGTACTATTCAGTATGTGAATTCACGTACTTGAACTTTAAAATTTATTTTAGGGCAAACTATGAATATCGGAAAACATTTCAAAGCAAAGTCAAAGACTTATTCTACTAATTAAGCGTTAAAAAACAATTGCTCTACCGACTCGACTGACCCGTGTTGTTGTATTTTGCTGGTGCTCCAGAGAGTAAAGATATTTCAGTTACATTCAATCCCGCATGATATGCTGACTTTTGGACCGATGAATCTATAAGTTAACATTCTTCAACTTTCAATACAAATATTTTTAGTGAAAATTTGCTCACAAAATGTCTTGAAAAGGCACAATCTAGCATCGGAAGTATCACTGACACACTGATAGTTATTTTTGATATACAATTAATTATTATACAGTCATGTATCTTGCACAGATATCACAAAGCAGTTATTTTGGGGTTAGTTATTATTATAATTGGCTTATATCTTAAAACGGAAAAACAATTTCATGGTTTTATTATCTCTTTGCTTTTTACTGATGACGTCTTTTGTTTATTCAACCGACACTGTCCAATTTCTAGCTGATTCACGCTGCCGGGTATTTGTGTGAATCTTTAGTGAATAATTTCGCGGATTTGCGTCGAACTTCTACCCTTGAGTACTGTTCTACATGAATTGATAATACCTCTTGATATTAATGTCTATAAATCAACAACTTTTTGAGACCCAATACCATATTTTTTTTTCTGTCGGCAGGCATTTCAGGCAGCTTTGGTATAGTAAAATCGGATGATATTAATATAATAAATGTATATAATAATAATAATAAAAGTCCAACTAATCGAACCACCCTCATAGCACTAGTATTCAAAAGTACTCTATTATAGTTCAGAAAGAATACTCCCAAAA